>JAMKCH010042166.1:0-20515 GCA_023653785.1 Ophioderma brevispina
TACTGCTAACGGTTCAGATGAACTAAAATCTCACATCGTTTTTAGGTAAGTCGGGGGGGGGGGGGACTAGGCTGTGGATCACGAAAATGCCCCTTTAAGTGTCAAATTAGGCATGTTTGTAGCCATCTGCAATGCATAGTAATGCTATGTGACAAAATATGTTCATGGGGCAACATAATCCAATTGGCATTGATTGACCTTCTTTGACCTCTAGCTTGTAATAAACATTTAACATAATCAAAACTATACTTTTTTGAGTCCTCATTTCTCATGCAATAATTTGCAGTACTTAAAATATAATCAGAATAACCTTTAATGTTGACCCCCTGTACAAATTGAGTTGACCCTTTTAACACGTTTTTAGTCATTTTTACGCTATACTTCCAAGCAATATTCCGTAAGTTGTCCAAACTATACATTTTTGGAATCCTTAGGACTAAACGTACAATATTGAAAATACCTCAACATTGTTTGGAGTAGTTTAAAATTTTGACCCCTGTGTACCCTTAAATTGGCCCTTAATTAAAAAATGACCCACAATTTGAGACCACTCACTACCTTGCATTGACCGTAGAGGGTTCCATACTAAAACTACTAAGGTGTCAAAACCTTAGATGGATCCGTGCATGAACGAACTCCCTAACTAATGACCCCTATGATATCTGCTCCTGCTCTATTAATCAGGGTTTTTGTGTTAAGAATAGTTTTTTGTGGGTTTTCATCACCTAAGTAATTTAGGTGAAATTTCCCACACTGGTGCATTGTGGGGTTGGACCATAATCAAATGTTCTGTGGTTAAAAAGGTTACCTTTCAACTTTTTAAATAACATCATCATGCTTTTTGTGAATCTCCATGACAGTGGACTTTATAGTATTTTTCAAAGATACATATGCATATTGTGTAAAATGTACAAAATTATACTACTGTATTACCATTAGTGTACATAATGGTATGTATTTTTTGCTATTTGTGTTGAAAATCAACATGACCTTGTAAAATGGCATAGTTACCCTATGCATTTGTGGCATGCTTATCTCCAGAGTTCTTTGATTTGAATTTTTTATTTATAGCAAGTTTGTAGTTTGTACGTTGAGTCTTCAACCAGATCGCATTTACTCTCTTTTACAGCCTTTATGCAGGCCCCAAAATTTCCCAAAGGGGTCCACTTTTTGCTGATGTTGTGGATAATTACGGTCCAAATTGACAGGAAGTCCACTTTTTAGTGTTAAAAAAAAAAGCCCAAAAAAAGGACCATTTGAGGTGGGTTAGGCCCACATTTACCAAAAAAGTCACTTTTTTGAAGTCCTTGCACTTGCACCCCCAAAATAAATCCTGCATATGGCCTGCCCTTCATATAATTTCAGCACAAAATAATCAAAGTCCCATAGACATGCATAGAGTTGAATGGGGTTATTGGCTTTTATTCTGTATAGGCTTGATTTTTCTTTATCCAGGCCTGACATGCCTCAGTTTACTTGTCCTCTCCCGTTTGATGCGCCTTTGCAACTGGGGACCTCGAACAGCTGTGACGTCTCTAGAATAAAGACGACAGCTAGTAGTTGCATCATGGACAGGACTGGCGCTCTGCTTATCTTTTATTACTTACATTGGCTGGATCTTGATGAATGGCCTTCATCCCAAAATCATCTGTAAAGTTTCACGCGAGTATTTAACCGTTTTTAAGTTAGAGCTAAAGCACGTGATATAGTAATCCCCATAAAGTACTGTGTAAAGTTAATGGTTGGTCAACCAAAATGGGGCATATTTCGCTCATAACAGCAAAACAAATGAGAAAAACAGTACAACTGTGGCTTGCTCAGACACCAACATTTATACCACTTCTACAGGAAAATCTGGTAGTGTCCTTGCGGAAGAGGCTACAGTATTAGCGAGCAGGTCATGAGCTTTCTTTAAGTGTATTAGGAATCGCTCCGTCCCCCTGGTTTGTTAGTGACCCTTGTAATGCCTGAAAGCAGACACAGACTACATGTATGCTCCTCGGCTGATGTTCCACACTCTCAGAAGAGAGCTGGTGACTGATCTCTTTTTGTCGCGCTCCTAGGCCCTGGAATGAGCTACCTGTTACATTGAGGGAGACGGTTTCAGTGCCTGTGTTCAAAACGTTTGTTACAGACACAGGTTTCGTTCCATGTTAAAGACATATCAGTGCTCTATCCGAAAGAGTCCAAAGATTAGATTGGCAGGAAGAGCTTAAAGGTTAAAGGATAAAGTCTGCAGAATCTGAAAGTTATTTATTCGATTTTGTCCTTAGTTGGTTGCTTGTGGTCGTTCCATTGATAGGTTAGTAAGTTTACCCTACATTTAATGCTTGTTACGACATGCAAAATCTTATTTTTGATCTTTTTTTTTCGATTTTCTGGTTGGGCAAATCATGATAGTGCCCTTTATTTTTTGTTTTTCATTGTCCGGATGGTTGTCAATTGTTTCTTTTGTAAAGCGCACTGTGTTCTTTTGTAAAGCTCATATTGCCAAATTATTATTAGAGTGAGGAATGTTAGTCGCGTTAAATTTGCAATAATTAAAGGAGAATGGAACATTCACTTTTTTTTGTAAAGTGACTTTGTGTTGTTATACATTCCCTCGGACACCCAACCATGGAAACATTCCACCTATTGTAATGAAAGGTGTCTTACTCTAACATATTTTGGCCATTGTTAATTATAGTAGCCGCAATATGGACAAGAGATTTTGCCAAAACAAGAATGCCGCAAGCTATCATAAAATTTATGAAAAAAAATGGTATTTTGAAAATCCTTCCCCCTTGCTCACATCTGATGCTAATGGAAGCTTAGAATGTTAAATTCCAAAAGACTGAATGGTGGGTGGGGGGGGGGTGGGGATTGGAGTGGGGGTGGAGTGGCTCTGGTCATGACTCACCAAGCACATGGTCACGGCCAGGTTAGGTAGGCTAACTCTGAGTGCCGGTTTTAATCTGAAAATTTACTACACTTATGACGAAACTATCAGTTTATAGGCCATTGATGGGGTAATTTTCATTTCACTGAGTAAAACGTGCGGGACGCAACCTCCCTCATGACCTTACCTTCCGGCGGTCGTTGGAGCAAGTGATTGTCTTGCTCGGACCGACGTACATGTCACCACCCAGGGCCCAGCACCTTGTCTTACGGGGCCTTTTCCTTTATCTCGCCCGTGGGTATTTAATTTGTGGATTGATAGTTGATACAATTAGATTAAAATTTACTTTGGGAACTTGAATGCAGTACCCTTTGTTATACCCAATAACGCATGGAAGGTTTGGTATATTCTCTGCCCAAGACAAAAACATACATTGTAATTCTCCTTTGTTTATACAGGGTTCACACCACACAGACAATTTTTTCCACCAAATTATTCAGCCGACTGTAAAATTCTCTTTAATGCAAAGTAAACTTACAAGATGATTTTCTCACAATTGAGCGTTGTTGCCCCTCGTTAAAGTGTGGGCGGACTCAAGGAGGGGTAAATTCTTAATACAGGGGTCAAATGGAAATGCTCAGATTGCTGAAAAAACCTACCCAATTTTCTTCTTATTAAGGATTAAAAAAGGTATAGTGTACTACCCCGGTTGCACCGCTGCCATGTATGGGTTATGGTAGTGATATAGAAAAGACAAAATTGTCAAGGTCATCACCAAGGTAAATATCTTATATTTCACCAAGTTTTAGAATTGGTCTCCGATTGTTAACCTTTCCACAGGAATTGCAACAAAGTAGTTGGCACTCAATCTCATTTGTATTTTGTTTTCAGATATGACAAAAGTCACCCCTTTGACCTCTCTTGGGGGGGAATTTTTTTTTTAATCAGAATTTTAAAATCTTTACTGGTTGTCCAATTGGATTCTACATTTAAGTTTTTTTTGGTTTAATAGAACTTACTTATTTAAAAGGGGGGTAGTTTTAAATACTTCCCTAGAAAAGCTGGCACACAAGCATTGCTACCGGCTGGATGTAACTAGCGATGTCCCATTTAGTACACAGATTGTCGCTGGTTCACATCTAGCCAGGAGCGTCTTTTACTTCTTTTCAATCGTCTGTGGCAGGCTGAAATAAGGATTTCTGAACCAGGGCAGTGCTAGCATTTTTTAAAAAAACCATTTATATTGCCCCTGGCCTATTAATATATAGAATTTTGTTTGCACCAACAGTAACGAACCAGGGGAATTTTGGTCTTTGAGCAGGGGTAATTTTTTGGCCCTGGTACCCTCCTTATTTCAGCCCTGCTTCTGTGTGCCTGCATCTTTTGGGAAAGCTAAAAACTAAATTCAATCTTTGTTTACCCAGAGCTCAACCCTACTTTCTGGACAGCCAGATATTGAAATGCAGATCGGAAACAGTGGCGTAACCAAGGGGGGAAGCCCCCTTGTGGGGAACTTGCCCCCCCCCTAAAAAATAGTGGATTTCTGCACATGCGCCAAGTTACAGAGAAAACAACATAGGCTTATAGATACTAAACTACAAATTTTAATTATATTGCTTGCCCCTGGAAGTTATACCCCCCTGACAAAAAGCTGGTTACGCCACTGATTGGAAAACAGAACCCAGTTGTGAATAACCTCATAATTTCTGATGCTGACTAGAAAAGATCAGTTTAGCTAGTGAACATTTGTTTTCATACATGAGTCTGGTGGTCTTAGAATCTTGTTATACGGATTTCCCCCATACTCATCGTTTAAAAACAACCAAATATATAAGTTTCTTTTAATTACTTAAATTCTTTAACATACTCTTACATGATTTGTAATGGTTTGTCAATAAAATTGTCTTTTTTGTTGACAGATTATTGTAAAACAATCTGCTGAGTTAACTTTAAAAAATTTAAGAGCTTATTTTTTAATGTAATACAAGAGTGATAAATTTAAAATATTTGGTTACACACATGCCTCATCTCTTTTTTTGCATACATAATGGTGTGTACTTAATATCAAATGCAATAAACCTTTCTAAATCTTTTTGTGTGAAATACATGTACAAAGGACACGGGAGTGCCTTGGCAGTTTGGGAATGTTTGGGTCTTGATAATTTTTTCACATTCAATGAACTGTGAAACAGGTAATTAAAGGGACATTTTGTGATCCCCACCCTCATCCATCTCCCAACTTAACCTCAAAAAAGTTTGAATATCATCGAACCGTTAGCCAAGAGTTATCCATGTGTAACTAATCTTACAATGCAAATTTGGTCATGTCTTTTGTAAGAAATTTGCAATTTTGTATTTTCTTTCTGACAGTAAATACAGCGTAGTGGGCTATGGGACCGTGGGAACCAAGCATTTGCTCATAACACAAAACCGAAGGTTTGGAATCACCTCAAATTTTGTGAATAAGCTTTTCCTTTTCCTCAAGGGAGGGAAAAATGAATTAACAGGAAGGTGCTGGAAGGTCTCTGTATCCACATACCTTGGATCAGGGGCGGTGGCCAGGGTAAAACATAGGAGGGAAGAACATTACTGTACAGTATCACTCACTTTATTTTCCCTCCAGAGTATTTCCACTCTTGGATAAAAATTCTCAGAGTGAAAATTGAAAATCTGAAGAGTGTACTATTGTGCTGATAACAGAAAATTGAAGAGTGACTTCACTCCAAGAATATTTTTCAAAGAGTGAATGCAAAGTTCCAAGCGTATTTCACTCTCATATGGGGTGAGTGAACTTGCGCACAATTTACACAAGATTAACTCCTAGGTTAAAAATCCCTAATCCCTAATTTTCCGCAATTTATTGCTTAAGCAAGAACAGCACATTTTTGAAAAAGTCCCCCCCAATTTTCAAAATTTTTTATTTTGGGTATTTTAAAGCTTGGAGATGGTTTTGTTGTTAATAGTCAACTATGCCTGCGAACGACAATACTAAAAATGCCGTATGATCATAAATGAAGCGATTTTTGTAATTAATCGGCATCCCCTTGGACGTAACGGCAGCGCTGGAAATACTTAAGTTTTATGTCCGTCCTGACGAAATGTGCCACCTCAAAACATACCTCTAATTTGACTTGCTTGAATGGACGGAGCAAATAATTGATTAGCGAGACACGTACATGTACAGTTACTGGCACAATTCCCCGATTATTCCATATTGGACGAATGATTCAGCAGCCCGTGATTTATTGCGGAGATCTCTGAATATTACATGTACTTAGTCTAATTACAAATTCATTTCTTCGTTGAGACACAGAATCTTTCGAGATCTACCATTCCCAGGTCTGACTATGGATTACTTAGCTATAACCTGTCCAACACAACTGTGTGCAAAAATCTCAAAAATATTTGGAAAATGGATGCTCTCTTCAAAATGTGCTGTTTATTGCTTTAAATTCTCAGTCACCCCCTGTCTCCCTCCTTGGGTGTGACCAACAGTTTATGAGGTCAAAAGCCAAAACACTTAAATAATTTTTAAGTCAATAACCCTTCTTTACTGTTCTTTTTATCCCTACCCCTAAACATTGATGATACCTACTGTATACACCTTGGGGAAATGGTATGTACATGTAGGTCTTTTTGAATGTGGCAAGGGCACTTTCATATGCCCTTTTAAGGTAGGATCATCGGAGAAAATGGTCCTTATTGCAGAAAATGACCATAAAATAAAAACACCCGCAAATTCAATTTAGTTCCAAACTTATACTACCATTGTAAGGATTGACTTCTTTCTCTTCTCCACATCTTTTATCATTTTCAAGCGGCACGATTTGTTTTAGTGCGTTTACTTATTTTTTTAAAATTCCCTATTTTTTTCATTACTATTTTTTTCTCAGCCTAAATGGAAGGTGCTTTTAAGCTGAAAATCCAGGGATGTGTGTATCAACAAAATACCTACATTGTAAAATCTCACATTTGCTTTTTTACTTAAATCAAGTGTTTCTTTATAAATATTTTAGGGAAATAAAGGGACATAACACGCTATTTTTTTTTAGTTTACATATGTGATACATATGTTGAACAATTCTCACATTGATGATATTACAAATTTTTTTTCAATTAGATACATTGTAATTAGAAGACAAATGAAACAGGGAACTGATGGGCGCATTCATGTTACCAATAATCACACGGCCATAATGACGTTTTGGCCATCTCAATCGGCCAATGCTTCGTCATGTCTATAGTTTGTTTGGACAATCTCATGGGACAAAGTAATTTTACTTTTGAGTTCTATAACGTATCTGATAGGTATTGTATGTGCCCTTTGAATTGATATACACAGCTGCGTGAATTTATATTCCATTAATAATGCTTCACAGATTAACCGCCTAACGAATAGCCTAGCCTCCTTACTTCGGAGTAAAGATTTTTTACCAGTTGGCAAGTCCCCCGTGCACCTGTCTCACATCACCGTTTCATGCTGCCCTAGCAAAATAGTGTCATTCCAAGTTACATGTACGCATTGAAGGTCTCACTTTTTGATTTTACCCTGGGAATTTTTCAAGTGATTTTATAGCGTGTGGCATGAGGGCCTCTAATCGAATGGCTCAACTCGAGAAATACATGCTGAATAGCGTTTCGATTGACATTTAGTCCCCGCTTTCAAAACTTTTTTAAAACGGTCACATTTTGTGAGACGCACTATATACTCTGCTAAAATTCGAACATTCCATCACACCCTGCTTTATTTGTTGCAACAGGCTGCGCCCATTCAACCCACGGAACAATAAGCAAAGCTTGCGTGATGATCTCCTTGAAAAACACCTGTTATTTCAATAGAACCCTCAATCTGCAAAATCTAATGTGAGATTGTTTAAAATTTGATTACCTTTCATATGACACACAAGGGAGTTTGGTAGTTTCTTCGAGGAAAAAAATATGAAAAGTGATATACTTTCAGTATTTCTAGAAATTTTAAACAAAAGGTTGTTTGCGACTACCTGTTCTTTTTTTGTGATGACCACAAAATAAAAACATATGGATTGTTGATATTTCATGTAACCCTTAAAAAAAACGCAATCTAATACTCATCAATTACTGAGAAAATTAAAATTTGGCACGCATGTTTTTCTTTCAACACCAATTAACAACGATTTTATGGCAATTTCAAGCTGGGCACGAAGCAGTAAGCCGAAATCCCTACCTTAAGCACTGTGTGTAGAAACTACATGTATATTGAAAAGCCAGATTGCATTTCATGTACTATTTTTTTGTTACATCCTGTATATTTGCTTATCCACCCTGATTACTCAAATAAAGTTAAAGTATATAACGTTGGTTCTTAATCTTTCCCAAAAATGTATAACTTTGAATAAAGATAAATACAACCAAAGTTGTGAGGCTGAGAATTGGCTTTGAGATTTGTCAATGTTCATGTGATTGCAATTGGGCCCAATTTTAAAAAAAATTGTGACCACATCCAATGTTTTAGTAAAAAAAGAGAATACCGGTACATAATCGGAATTTAAACACCCAATTGTTGACTATAAAAAGTGCTTCCTGTATGTTAAGAACAGAACAGAAAATGAGCTTATTTTGTCAATTTGTCTTAATTTACATTACATGTAGTACATGACATTGAATTGTATGCCACATTTTGATGAATTCTCCAAACATAATATGCTTTTCATCTACCTACATGTAAGGTTGATCAAAAGTCCTACGGCCTTTTTAATCCCCCTGGCTTGAAACGCAGAAGTTGGATTGCTATCAGTCAAGGCGTCTGCGGCGGCGCGTCTGCGGCGTCTGGGTCGGCGGCGTCCAACACAATCTTGTGAACGCGATACATGAGACCCATAAGGGTTAGGGTTGTAACTTGGTGGGGGGGATTGGACTGCCATGCCCGTCAGCTGATTAGAATTAATGGGCGTGGCATATGCTAATAGGTACCTAATTTGCATAATTAATGAGTAATTTGGGGTATTTTCCAGACACAATCTTTGAACGCGATAACATGAGACCCTAAGGGTTATGGTGATTTAACTTGGTGGGTGTGATCGGACTGCCATTGCCCTTCACTGAATTAGATTATGGGCGTGCAGATGGCTATTAGGGTACCTACTTTTGCCATATAATGAGTTAATTTGGGGTATTTTTTACTCCAAAAAGCTTGTGAACAAACTATCTGAAGATAAATAAGTACCGATTTTATGAAACTTTGTGAGGGGTGGGGAATCTGTACTCCTCGCGTTGATAGGTTTGTGGCGCATGAAATGCTAATTAAATACGCTAATTTGCATATTTTTGGGCTAAATTTGGGGTATTTCCACCCCAAAAACTTGTGAACAACCTCTCTGAAAATCTGTAAGTCTGTTTGATGAACCTGATGGAGGGGTGGGGAATCATGTACTCTCGCGCTGATTAGGTTAAGGGTGGGTTTTTCCGGGTTTAAGGGGTTGTCTGGGATTTAAGGGGGGTTTTCCAGCTTTACGGGGGGTTGTTGTTTAAGGGGGATTTTTTTGGGGTGTTAAGGTGGGTTGTCCGGTTTAAGGGGGGGGTTGTCTGGGCTTAAGGGGGCTTGTTGTGTTTTCAGTGGGTTTGCACGAGTTTAAAGGGGGTTGTCCGGGCTTAAGGGGGGTTGTCCAGCTTGAAGAGGGGGTTGTTTTTTGTGTTTTAAGGGGGATTGTTGGGGTTCAGGTTGTGTGGTCTGGGTTTTAAATGGGGTTGTCCGGGTTTACGGGGGGGTTGTCTGGGCTTAAGGGGGATTGTTGGGGGTTTAGGTGGGTTGTCCGTTTAAAAGGGGTTGTCCGGGTTTTAAGGGGGGTTGTCTGGGCTTTCAGGGGGCTTGTTGTGGTTTTAAGGTGGGTTGTCCGGGTTAAAAAAAGGGGTTTCCCAGGTTTGAAAAGGGGGGTTGTGTGGGGATTTACGGGTCTTTTGGGGTTTTAAAAGGGGGTATTTGCAGGCTTTATTATTTAAAAATTTGTAAACCCGTCAACCGCCAGGGGGATTTAATTCGTTCGAGAACCGCGACTTGTATTTTTTCAATGATACAGTGGTATTAGAAACGTAAAATAGAATTTGGCTAGCACACACAAGTGATTGAACTATATATATCACGTGTAATAATGTAACAATTGGCTTTGAAATTTATTTGTACCCTGCCAAGTTTCACAGTCAGAAAACATGCAGAACTTAGAATGAGGTGCATAAAACGTCTGTCCCCAATGTTACGATCAGGAAATCATCTCTTTCAAGGAATCACTGTCCCCACTTTGGTTGAAATTGGGATCCACAAAGCTCACAAGGGGATTCAAATAAATAAAATGTGTGATTGCAGGAGGGCCACACTTGCGCTCATTTCGCAGTTTGTTTTTGTATCGTCCCTTGCACTGCTGATTTTGACCATCGACGTTCGGCCCGACGTATATTCTTTTGTGTTTTAACATCTTCCAGGGATCATTTAAAATGTAGGCACATTTCATCTTTGCCCACTTTATGCAACCCACTACTACTGCTTTCATGTTTGCGTTTCATCAGGTTTTCCCAACAATAATCTCATGACCTTCTATAATATGGGCAGGAAAAAGTATCTATAAATCCATCGTCTGTCTGCTGCCAAGTCACAAGAAACAATTGATTCCCAATGGTGTCATCACCTGCTTTAATCTTAGATCCGGCACACTTTATGGCATGAGACGGATCTATGACATCATTCCATGACCATCTTGCAAACCTGGTTTCACAATGTAGCGCTTTCATCAAACATTTTTCATGGCACGATGCTGTTGAAGACCGTAGCAAGCACACTTTTGTAAACCCTACATCAACCCTTTTTGAAACTGCAAAGATGTTAGACTTATTCTCTCTTGCGACGCCTCCCAGTGTAATAAGGTTTCCTCTTTCCAGACCATCCTTTAGCACCGTAGCTACCTTTAGCTCTTTGATAGCGTTCTAAAATTTCTTTTGAGGGGGCCATTCTAACAAATATACCTGTGAAAATACAAAGAAACAAGATTGAATTATCATTTCAAAAACTTGCTTTAAAAACCAATGCAAGTTGCATTTTGTTAAATAATTTTTTTTTCTGGTTAAATAAGGGTTGTGACAATTAGCGACCCTGGTCACAGACCCACCCTGAATTCAGGAGACTTTACTGAATAAACTGCAGAATTATGCAGTTTATTCCGTACAAGTCTGCTGAATTCAGGGTGGGTCACTAGCGACCCGACCCAGGGTCGCTAATTGTCGCAACCCGTTAATTTTTTACAGCTGTGCAATACCTTCATTATGTCCCAGTCATGGCTTAACATTGTCATCCCCAAGTATATTGTCACAAACCAGTGGCAGAACCGAGCATATCAGTGACTTATCTGTCCTGCCGAGACCGAGACTCGAACCCAGGATCCCTTGGTCCCAAGTCGAGTGTGCAGTGAGTGTGACTGACATTGCTCCCCTTCCTAACAAAGCATGTCTCCTGCCTAAACTCCTGCCTTCTTGATACAAGGTGCATGTAAAGTATGTCACATGCTTTTTTGATACTAATTCCACTACCAACCATTTTGATCCCACCGCTGCCACCAAATTTGTCACAGACTGCTCTAGCCGATTGATGCCCATCCATTCTAATTCTCCACCAAGATATACAAGCAACTTATTTTTCGGCCCTGCCAAGACCGGGATTCGAACCAGGGACCCCTTGGTCTCAAGCCGAGTGCGCAGTACATGCATGTGCACTTGCACAGGCTCTCATATCAAGTACAATAGAGAACACAATGGACATAATCGGAACAAGCATGATGGCGATCTGTGAAACATAAAGAGCTTTATAGTTTTGCGAATCAAAAGGATTCCAGTTTGTAGTCCTACAAATGAATATTTCAATTGCGATGTACGGTATTGTAGAGTTGAAACTGTTGGTTGTGCCCTCTTCTTGTCCTGTCAATCTTTGGGGTGATAAGTTTTGGGGATGCAGTCTAATTCATGTATTTGTGGTGGATTTTGTAAAGGCAGGTCCAGTCAATCTGTGAGCTCTTCTGCAATCTGCAAGGCAAACCTTGACTTTAGTGTACAAGGAGGTCCATATGGACCCAACAATTTTGTTTTTCATGTGCCATGTTTGGAATGCTAAATTCATTTTTTTGCCAAATTTTATGTACAGTAATTGCTATATAATTATCATTGTGCATATTTTCGGTGATTCTTTTATGCAGATTTGCTAAATCACATAAGTTGTGTGCACTATTCAAAAGTTAGTAATTGCTACATTGTATATAATTATCAGTTGTGCATATTTGGTGATTATTTAATGCTGCAGACAAATTGCATAAATACAATTAAAAAAATCATAAGGTGGCACGATAGCAAAAAGTTTCTTGTTTTGCCCCTTAAAAAAAAAATACGTCTTACTGCCAGGATGAAATTTATAATTCTTTTCAGAATGAATACTAAAAATGCATTATAATCGTATGTCCTCTAGCAACCAATTTGTATAGAAAAAGTCCTTTGGGAAGTGGTTTTTCCATTTTTCACCGGGAGAATTTGCGAATCACAAAATCATCTTAGGGTTCAAGTTGCCATTTGAATTCGTACAACAGATTTTCATTTTTTCCCGTTACGTGGTTGAATATGTTAGGTTGGCCGGGTTCATATACCCCTCAATGAAAAGATTTTTTGGTAAAATTCCACGGGCAAAGGGGTTATCATACACAAATGCAGTAATCTTAAACAAGGCTGTTCTCGAAACCACAAGTCTCGCCTGCTTTTCGCGTATAGCTGTAATACAAGAGCAGCACAAATCCAAGCTTACCAACCTGTACAAGTAGAATGTTCCCAAAAAGTTGTGCAAGCAGATTAACTAAAATTTAAACAAAAAAACACCCCCCCAACACCCCCTCCCCAATACCCTACACCCCCCCAACCTATGCCAACATGTCACCCCACCCCATCCCGCCACCCCCCCCACCCCCACCCCTCCCAACACCCGCCCTCCCTCCCAACACCCCCTACCCCTCCCCACACCCCAAAACAACACACCCTCCCAACACCCCCAAACACTCAACATCCTACACAACACCACCCCTCAACACCCCACCTCCCCCCTTAACCCCCCTCAAAACCCCGCAACACTCACCCCCTCCCCACACCCCGCAACATCCCACTTCCCCTCCCCAACCTCAAAACACCCCTCAATCCTCGTACCCCCCCATCCACACACCCCCCCCGCAATACTCCACCAACCCTCACCCCACCACTCCTCCCCAACACCCCCCTCAACACCCACCCTTCAACACACACCCCTACCAACACCCACAACCCTCCCAACACCCCACCCTCCCAAAAAAAAAAAAATAAACAACACCCCACAACACCCCCCCCTCAACAACCCCCCCTCCCCAACACCCCACAACACCCACCTCACACCACCGAAAAGCAAACACCCCCCAACACCCACGCCACCCCCTCCCCCACACCCCCCCCTCTCCAACCCCCGCAACACCTCTCCCCAACACCCCAACCAACCCCCACCCTCCCAACACCATGGCAACACACCCCACCACCCCCACACCAGTTCAACACCCCCCCCCCGTCCCAACACCCTTCAACACCCCACAAACCCCCACCCCTCCCAACAACCATCTCAACACCAACCCCTCCGCCTAAACCCCTCAACACCCCAAACCCCCTCCCCAACACTCCCACCCCGCCCATCCCCCACCCCCCGCAACATCACCCCACCCCTCCCCACACAACTGCAACACCCCACCCCGCCCTCCCCACACACCCCCGCACAACCCACCCCCTCCGCCACATCCCATCCTCACCAACCCCGACCCCGTCAACACCCACACCCACTCCCCGGTCCCCAACACCCGCCCTCACCATCCTCCATCCCCTCCCCCAACATCACCACAACACCCACCCCCTGGTTCCCCAACACAACCCCGGCAACGACCCCACCTCCCTCCCACACGCCCTCACCACCTACCACCCCTCCCCACACACCCTTCACACCCCAATCCCCTCCCCACCACCCGCTCATCCCAGAAGCAACCCCCTCTCCCCAATCAACCCTCAACACCCCCAACCCAAAACAACAACCACCCCCACCCCTCCTCCATACCCATCCCCCTCCCCAATACCCAACTCCTCCCCACTTCCCCCCCACTTCGACCCCACCGGCCCTCCGCCCAACAACCCACATATCCCATCCCCCCTCCCCAACACCCCACCCCTCCTGACCCCATCCCCTCCCAACACCTCCATCCCCCCCCCACACCGCCCTCCGCCTCCTCCAACGACCCCCTTCCCCACCCCCCAGTTCCACTCCCCACCCCCCGCCCCCTCCCCAGTCGACAACCCACCCTGTATGTAACAACAGTACGTATCCTAATATGCTCTCCAAATGATAAGACCATAAGCACTCAAAAGGGACAGAATCGGAGATTTGAGTCATTACTGTCCGAACGGACACGTACTACAACACTAGTGAATGAGAATCGTCTCTTGGAAACTGCCCGTTTTCTCTTCCTTTTCTGTCATTCTACAGCTGGAAAAGTAACTTATGAGAATTCTACAGACTTTAGCCTACACTTTGAAACTATTCTCTGCAATTTCACATATTTTCAATCACTGATACAGTGGTCTTTAATTGGTCAATTGTAACCAAAATACCCCCTTTAATTGGCCCCATGCACTTTTGACCTATTAATGATTCACACAAAAGATGAATGCCGAACTAGTCCTTTCTGTGTGAAGAATTTTGCCTATCCGAATTACCGTTTCAGCGATACAGCCATAATGCATATTTAATTAGCTCGTTTACTACCTAAGCCCATATTATCACTTACTTTTCAAATGGCAAACAAATGCGCACTCATAATAGGGCTCTGTGCAGTGAAGATTTTGTGTATCCGATGTACCGTTTCAAAATGATAACAATTAACGCTGATTTTGCAATTATTGCCTCATTGGCATACTTAATTTGCCCGAAATAGGCCCCAAATCTAATCGTCCGGAACTCTTAGCCCGCTTTTCTTTCACCAAGTTACTCATTAACGCCTAAGGAACTCCTGAAAACTTGTACACAAGCATTTTTTTTTCTTAAATTATTCAATTAGAAGACACTTAATTGCATATTTTACGCCCAAAAGCCACTTTGACCCAATTTATGATTCACACAAAAAGATGCTGACATAGTACTCTTTCATGTAGCGAAGGAATTTTTTGCCTATCCGATGAACTGTTGTAACAGAGATACAGTAACTATCCCGCATTTAATTACTCATTTTTGCATACCAAGCCCAATCTCAATCACACACGTCCAAATTGGCTAAAAAGATGCACCATGGAAGGCTTTCAGCAGTGAAGGAATTTTGTGTTCCGATGTACCGTTGAAAAATTATAGCAATTACGCTGATTTTTGTCATATTAATTAGCTCTTTGCTACTTAATTTGCCCGAAATACGCCCGAAATATCCAAGCAGTTTGAGAACTCTCCATCCCTCTAACCCTTTCTCACCCAAGTTACATCATTATATACGCCTTACAGTCACAAGCCTTCCGGGAAAATTTTCGTAAATTAAGCCACATTAGATACTTATACATATTTTACGCCCAAAATCTATTCAATCGAGAACTCAGACACCGCGCCTTTCCACCAGTTCACCATCGTAGCCCTTACGTAACGCCAGATAAATCGTACACAGCAGTGAACACGGACGTCGAGCCAACGACGCATGACGACAGACAGACAGAAAATGAATTACTAAGTCTCTGCCGACAAAGTTCGGCGAGACAAAAGTGGTATGTAAAATAGCTCCCACATTACCGTCTGTGCACTTTATGTTACATGTAGACTAATTTTTCCCCATTCCATTTCTGTCGCCAAAAACCAAGATTAAGCAATGTATTTTATTTGGGCTCAAAGGTGCTTGTTCCGATCGCTTTTGGTCACATTTTTTAAGTTGGAACCCAATATTGTTTGCACCCATGTCAATTTGGAAAAAAATGCCATCGTTTGGCACATTTTAACGGTGTTGTCAAATCTAGTTTGCTCTAAAGTATCTCAAACCATACTTTTGAAAAGCTTATGGTTTTACAAGGATTCGAATGGCATCATTCTTCTGATACTCGGTGATTCGAATAATTATATACAGGGAAACAAAAGATTGTACTGAAATACTCACTTTTTAAAATATTCACATTTTTTTCCCCGTATGTAAATTTAAATTTATCTCATTGTGTGAGAAAGTACATGGTTTTTGTTTTCTCTTTCCAAAAAGTATAAATTAAAAATTTTGTGCTGTTTTTTAATTACTACTACAATACAGGGTGCGCAAAATAATACTAATTATCTTTGCAATTTTTTGAAAATAAAAAATTAAGCTAACAAGCTACCTCAAGACACATCATCTACTGTTGAGAGAGGCTGTTTATATCTTTAATTTGATGACGGATACTTTCCTATTTGAAAGAAAAAATCCTAAAATTGATTTATTAACGGGTGTTTCAAAGTTAAACTGAAACATTGTTGGTGTTTAACTATTTTTGTTTTCCAAGAATACTATTATAACAGAATCAACCATACTGCTTTGAATGCTTGCAAAATCATTTATGAACCAGAGGTCACTTCCACTTCCCGAATTCCATGTGTTACACATAAAACAAACCAGAACCTATATAGGGTGTGTCAAAATGTGTATATTGACTATGGTAAACAACAGTATATATGGTACAAGCTAAGTGCTTTGCTGTTATAAGTATTGCTACTGAAAATAAAATCCTGCTGTCATTGTCAACAAATAACCAGCAATGGAGACATAATGTTGAGATTTAACACTTCATCTAGTCTACATTCACCGTGTGATATCATAGATGCATAACAGGGTGTAGCGTATGATAATAAACTACACACTTCAAAGTGTAATAGACATTCTCTTCAAACATACTGTCTAAAGGAGGAGTTTTGAGAATTTAAATAGAATTTGGATAAATGCCATTGATTTGGTGGTCTCTAAGCCGGTGTCTCTAGCTTGTTTAATGCTGTCTTCTCTATTGAAGGCTGCACAGTACATCTATATGGTCATCATTAGAACAACCATTCTAAACAAAACATTTTATGTAGCTACATACACATGTTCTAAATTATAAGTTTAACCTAATTACTGAATCCCATTCCAAAATCATTAAAAACAGTTAATTGTTTCCTATTTATAATAGAGAATACACAATTATCACTAAAATTGATCAATTTCGGTGATATTTTTGGAAATACTGCACTGCATGACAATGGATTTTTTAATTAACCCACTAATTAGGCGCCCACATAATTATCTAATTAGTATTTTATGTTTTTTTAAATGCAAACTCATGTATTCAACATGATCATCAGTTTCCGACCTCAAATGAAGCATATAAATTGACTTGATTGTCAAACACACACCCGCACTTACCAGATGGAAATGCCCATATACCGCAACATCCACCCACCCCCGCAAACATCCCCGGGCAACATCCACCCCTTTCCACCTTGATTAATTATGTTTAATTAACCTGTACTAATTAAAGTAGTGTGTATATTTTTGATATTATTTTTGTGGTATTTTTAGAGGGATAAATAGCTTTATAAAGCCTAATTTTCATCTTCCTATGCTTAAAAACACTTTATTAAGGAACCAATTAAAAATGGTACGCAAAAATGTGCAAAGATCCACCTTTTTTGGGTGCCCATCTTAAAAATTTGACCCTTTTGGATCAAATATTTATACCCGGAGGAGTATCAATTTGATATCAGGTGAAAGCAGGGCCGGACGCAGGAATTTATTTTTTGGGGGTTGGGGTGTCAGACTTTGAAAAAGTAGAGCCTTTTTTAGAAAAAGTGGAACTATTTTGCCAAGGGGACATAACCTCTCTAAAATCGGTCCTTTTTTGGACTTTTTGAACATTTCATCACCAAAAAGTGGACTTTCTTGTCAAAATATATCCAAATTTTTGACCTTTTATTTGTGGAATTGGGGGGGGGGGGTGACCACACCCCTGCACGCCCCCTGCATACGGGCCTGGGTGAAAGGCCGTATTTTTCTCATTGTCCTGAAATTTCAGCTTTCAAATCCATTTCTTTCTCAAGATACAGATAAAAAACTACCGTTTTAGTGGTTATAACCATCAATATTACTATTAGCAGAGTAGTGAATAGGGCGTTACACAATGCAATATCGCGTCCCGCATCAAAACCGCAAGTTTGTTTCCCACGGTACTTGATGGTCAGTGTGTACAAGTGTCAGGCACTTATATCAAGTAGTCCCAATAATTGTGACTACACATTTGACATTTTATTTTAACGTTGGTCATTATCATATCACTGAATGTGTAGTCACAAAAGGTTATGTGTAATTGGTTAGCCATTTAACAATTCTACTGCACTCACCTCCTCTCCAATCAGTTTCAAGCAGCATATGCAACCAAAATGATGTATATCATCAATCCATCACATAGTATTTTCCTTACTATCTCTTCTATCCAGTTTTAAGACTGAACATACAGGAGGTAATTGTTTTCAGAGAAATCAGTGATTTTATTTTGCTTTCTTTACACTTTACTTTTTGAAGGAGTTTGGTGCTGGTCAGATTTCGACAATCAAATTTCATCAGAATTTCATACTTAGTTGCCAGCATTTTGACAAATCTTTTATTATGATACTTCAAGACATAGTAGAAGTGGTCCTCAAGATAAAATCAGGTAAATTTGATGGATTTGGAGGCTTTTATTTTAATCTAAAATTGGTGGTGGTTAAATGGCTAACCAATTACACATAACCTTTTGTGACTACACATTCAGTGATATAAATGACCAGTGTTAAAATGAATGTCAAATGTGTAGTCACAATTATTGGCACTATCATATCAAGTAGAGAACACGATAGAAAAAATCGGAACAACTCAACAAGCACCTTTAACAATATCACAATCACAATATGGATATGTCCCAAAATCTCTCGTTGCACAATTAAGTCGTGAATTCGGCACCCTTAACATGTGGTTTATCCCGTTAACGTTGCCGAATTCGTAGGGTTGTGGCAGGATTCTTTCTTTCTATCATGCTGGCCTTGCGGCGTCCCTGGAGACCCGGCTGGAAACGTTGGATAGCGCGTGCACAAATATCAAATAGACGACCTATTTAACAAGAAAACTTTCTCTTCTTATACAAGCAAATTGTTTTTTAATATCTACCCTATAGCCCCCTATGATATGGAGCAGCTCGAAAAATAAATAGATAACGTTCTCAACTTAAGAAAGATACAATTATAAGAAAAACTTACCAGAATTTTTTTAACGGCCTGTGAAACTCATAGGCCTATATATTTAGCACGTACAAAGCTTGTAGCGCTAGCGGTGGCCGTGTGGTCGGTGTGGACTTCTAGTTTTAGTTCTGAAAAATGCTGTCGTTACTCGTTGTCACAACGACGTTGTGCTGAATACTCAAGGCGCGTTACGGCTTATCAGGTAAATCATCAGGTAGGGAGAATTGTGGCCAAGTGTCAGCAAGAGCGTGTATAATGTTTATCGATATTCTCCCTAAATTGCGATGACTCCCTATTTCGCGCCAAAAAAGTCGTACTTGCGATATGGACGCACACCATAATCCTCCCATTGAAATACACGTTGAAATGGCTTAATAAATATAAGTTCGTTTTTCGACCTCACGTGACATATTTGACGTTTTGAAAAAAAAATCTAGGCCTATATAAAAAAAAAGATGGAAATTTGTAAAAACTTGGTCATTTGATA
Organism: Ophioderma brevispina; assembly: GCA_023653785.1. Classification (NCBI taxonomy): domain Eukaryota; kingdom Metazoa; phylum Echinodermata; class Ophiuroidea; order Amphilepidida; family Ophiodermatidae; genus Ophioderma; species Ophioderma brevispina. Next base: position 19,663 of record JAMKCH010042166.1, read on the forward strand.
CCGATAGAGGATACGGGCACGTGAACTGCGCCACCATTTTCTCAACACGTAAAACTCATTGCGGCATCCGAGCACGGCCTGCACGGGGTACTTCCAAAGGCCTATTTTCTTGCTAGATTCAAATTTCTTTATTTTCCGATATTCCAAGTATTGATCATTTTCTACAATATTCATTTTCATATTATCATTTAACAATCAAGTTTTTACTCTAGTCTAACTAGTAACTCATGAATATCTTACACCAAGGACACATCTATATTAGGCTCTCCCTATATAAACTTATGTGTGGTTTTGCATATTACATTGCTTGCTTTTGTTTGTATCTAGCCTATATACTTTACAAATGTACTATAATTTTATTCATGATTTTATTTAACACCTCATTGATCTCTTCATATCCTAGTAATACTATTATTGTCTGTAAAACTTCATAAATATTTGCTCACTGCACAGGTTGCCGTCTTAACCCCCCCCCCCGCTCCCCCTTTCACAAGTATGATCGACCATCAGTATCACCCCCTTTTCTCTGCTCAAGTTTTGTTAGTCTTGTTCAAGACGCTCGGCTATGTCCCCTTTCGAGGTACATCCCCCGTGTATGACCACTGATCTCTATATAATGGATTGGCTACACAACAGTAATTGTATATTAGATGAATGGAGCAACGGGCGGGCATCTTGGTCTACCGAACACAATACCATTCCAGAGACACCTGTTTAACAGAAGTTGTATCCCGGGTGCACGTTTTAGAGACATGCCATCCCATACGCGCAAATACAATGAGCTCACTGAATTGGCTTGATTCTGTAGTCTGTTATGTCGCTTATCACATTTCAATGGGAACAATTTTGTATA
>JAMKCH010042167.1:0-12444 GCA_023653785.1 Ophioderma brevispina
TGATGAGAGAATAACATCAAAAATCTAGAAGTATAAGTAGCGGAGAACATGTATTTGCAGGGGGACAAGGTTTGTACAGGGGGAAATATAAGGTAGATATAATTGTACTGAAATATATACCAACATTTCATGTCCTAAGGATTAAAAAAAGGTATAGTATACAAATATTGACTGCTCATGAGGGAAATGGTGCAAAATAACTACCCGAGGTGACTGGAGACCGTGAGCCTACTATTTTCCCAAGACCGAAGGTCGAGGGAAAATAGTAGGCCCACGGTCTCCAGACACCGAGGGAGGTATTTTGCACCATTTCACGAATATAGAGCAGTCAATATTTGTTTTATATAACATATAAAAATATTTCTGTCATTTTGAAAAACTTGCCAAGTCTTGTCGAGATCAGCTGCCACCGCAACTCAAGCCTAGTCAAGATACCAATGCAGGGAAAAAAGTTCCCATAAAAATGAACTATTTCCCCGTGATCTTCTTAGCGTATCCACAAGTCATTGGTAATGGCTTGTGGTGGTGTCAGGATTTATTCAACTAGTGTGCGGATCCGGGGCCGCGTGTATCCATGCAGATACGGACGCTCCTAACATGGCCCGTGATGGGGGAAATAGTAGCTTTTTATGGGAACTTTTTTCCCTCCTGTGAAATTTTGGGGAACTAGTCTCAAATATTTTATGTCACGTGATACAGTATCCACCAATCAAATGACGGAAATATTTTTATGTGTTATATAATTTGCCCTATCTGTGGGTTATAGTTTAATAGTTATAGGGCAGTAAAGTTTCAAGGTCATGCATCCTGTGGTGGCAATTTCAGAATGCTCCGATTCTTTTCAAAATGGTCCCAAATTCTTCATACAGTCCCAAAGGACCAGGGAATATAATACTTACACTCATTTCACCATTTGGTCATGTAATTACAGGGTGTCTCAGAAAGAACGTTACCTTCCAGAAACGTCATTTTTTGCTTACTTACCCAATATCCTTTTTTAGCTTTATATTATGAGAATATGTACTTTTTTAAAGATATGGTGAAAACGAGAAAGCAAACTGTTAAAAATAACCAAACAATACCTATTTCCCTAAAAATGATGCAAACCTATTTTGTCCACGGCTAGTAATAGCAGAGGAAACATGTATTGGAATTCTTATGGATTTGAGCACACGTAAGTCATCAGATTTAATCAATTTGTTCACATGTAATGCCTAAAATGCGCTTAAAATATGTACTTAATGTGTTCATCAGCACATTACACAATATCTGTCGCATGGTACCCAAAATCCCCTCACCCATCTCACATTGCAAAGCAAATATGAATTTGGAAAGAGTGCGCTTTTCAAATAATAGTATTGATTGCGTGACTCTTACAATGACCTTTTCTACTGAACTGCTCTTGGGTTTAAGGACCATCGTTCATCGTGAATGGGCAAATGTTTTTCCTCAAAGTAGGATTCTCAGTAAGATGGCAATCAAGAGGAACAGAGAAAGATTTCTGGAGCAAAGCAATGGACCTTGAAATTTGGGTGTGAAACGTTTTATGTACTGGATATTTGTATGCCTGGTTTCATCTGCTATTGTTAGCCGTGGACAAAATAGGTTTGCATCATTTTTAGGGAAATAGTCATAGTTTAGTTATTTTTTCACCGTTTTCTTTCTCGTTTTTCACCATATGCTCAAACGAGTGCATCAATGATGCAGTAACCCATCAATTGGGATGGTTAGGGCATGCGTAGTTGTGGGGTCATAGGTCATGTAGGGTCATTACAGGTCAATTGACATATAGCCCATGGGTCTTGGCCAGTGGTTATCTTGAGCAAGTTTGGTGGCTATACAACTTGGATTGTTTTGATAGTTTGGGGTCAAAGGTCAAGTAGGGTCATTGGAGGTCAAAAGGGCATATGGTCCATAAGAGGTAATTCTGTGCATACCATAAGAGTTCTGGACCGGTGGTTTCTTTAATAGTATTTTACTAGGTGGTCCTCGGATTTGGCTATCACCTGTGTTTTGTGATCACTTGGCTTGAATGACCCTCCGGTTTTGTGGTTCCTTTGACCTTGAATGATCCCTGATGACCTTGTCGTGACCTTTAAAATTTTCGTCATCGGGTCAATCTGTGTACTGCCTATATGAGTCGTACCAGTTCTTTTGAGCATGTTTGGTGGTCACTGTAACTTCTTTGCAGAAATTGTATACTAGTGGGGAGCCCGCGCTGCGTGCGGGTCCCTGCTAGCTGAGTGTACCCCGCAGTAATGCATATACTGGAATGTTGTCAGAACAGAAATGCAGATACTGATTCGCCCTATTTAGTGCCCCCCCGGGTGCTTCATATCCATCCGTCAAGCATGGTTATAAAGCACCCACTTTACCCCCAATATGACCCTACATTACTTTTGAACCCCCTATGAACCCTCAAAAATGTGACCACAAAGTGGTAATGTCAAAAACTCTACTACCACCATTACCACAACACATATCCATACATAAAGCATGGCCAATAACCCAGTAATGACCCCTGGATGACCTTTGACCCCCCCAAATGACCCTGAAAATGTGACCACCAAACTCATACGGCGAACTCCTACTACATACCAAAACTCGTATCCATTTATCAAAGCACGGCCATGTTAACCCGATAACGACCCCTGATGACTTTGACCCCCCAAAATGACCCCTCGAAAACAGAACCACAAAACTCGTACGGCGAAACCATACCACCATACCATATTCAAAGCATGGCCAAATAATCCCCATAATGACCCCTGGATTACCTTTGACCCAAAATTACCCCTCGAAATCGTGACCACAAAACCGTTACGGTGAAACTCTACCACACCATATCAAAAACTCTCTCCATACGTCCAAAGCCTGCCAAGTTACCCGATCACGCCCCCCTGAATGACCTTTGACCCCCAAAAAAGACCCCTCGAAAACATGACGACAAAATCGACGGGCGAAACTCTACACTATAACCAAAACTCATATCCATACGTCAAAGTGCGGCCAAGCTACCCGAAAATCACCCCTGAATGACCTTTGCCCCAAAATGACCCCTCGAAAACTTGACTACAAAACTTACGGCACAACTCTACCACCATAACCATAGCAAAACGTCATATCCATAAAACGTCACAGCATGGCCAAGCTACCCGATAACGACCCTGGATGACCCTTTTGCCCAAAATGACCCTCCGAAAATGTGGGGGGTGACCACAACACTCCCAAGGGGAAAACTCGACATCATACCAACACTCATATCCATACGTAAAAGCAATGCCAAGCTACACGAAAAACGACCCCTGAATACCTTTGACCTCCAAAATGACCCCCCTCGAAATTGTGACCACAAAACTCGTACGACCGAACCTAACCACCATACCAAAACGCATATCCATACGTCAAGCACGGCAAGTTACCCGATAACGACCCCTAGGTGACCTTTGGACCCTAAATGACCCTCAAAAACGTGATCCACAAACCCTGGTACTTCGGATCTCCTACACCAAACCAAATCCATATCCGTCTGTTAGGCGGAGAAAAGCAATAGTAATAGGCCGGAACAAAACAGACCCACAAGCCCACAAAGTTGATTTTTTTTTGTAATATAGATTTTTGACTAAATGACAGGTCAAGGTCTCATTGGGCCATTAGAGGTCATTACGGATCGGTACGGTAAAGTACGTATAGCCCCTGTTTCTAAAATTGAAAACGTAAATTGAAACCAGCGTTTGTGAAAATTCCTCAAGACTGGAATACTTCCGAATGAATTGTGGGAAACTGGATGCGGCCCGTAGCGAGTTTGCGTGCCAGTTTTCCTCCTTTCCGTGTTTGCGAGCACCGAAGTACCCGACAAAAAAAGTTCAATATTTTCTCGCTCGTTCTTAGGTTCAGACCCATTTCCGGTACTATTAAAAACAAAACATTAGTAACGGACCCTCTAATGCAAAAATCCCAAGAACCCCTTGTTTTTATCCGGAATATTTGAGGATTTTATTTCATTGCATGATTCGCTATGACGGACTGATAAGTTTAATCTTCTCGCTCCTCGCGCAGTAACTACTTTAGATAATATTTTTCGGATTCTTTGATCACAGACTACACACTTTCCGCACCGCCGTAAGAGTCATAAGTGCACAAATGGGTCCACCATAGTGGTCATTCTGTGCATACAGTCAGAGTCCTGACCAGTGGTTCCTTTAGTTGTCATGCATTTTAAAAAGTTGGCCAAAGTGTTTTTAAATGGAATTGACAAATGGGGGTTCAAAGCCTGCAGGGCCGGCGGAAGTAAATTGAAAGTGGTGGGGGGCTAATTATGGTGTCCGTGTAAGCATGGAAGCGTACGTTATAACGGCGTGGCGGTTCTGGCGTCTATGAATTTTGGCCTAACATTAATGCTCAGGACCTACATGGTTCCGGTTCCCCCTCCTGCGCGAAGCGAGAAACCCTTGCAATATTCGTTTTCCCAAAACACAATTTCCCATGCATTTGTTCCCATGGCCAAAATTTGATAGAAACACTTGAAATTTTAAAGGTGGTTCACTTGAGTAGGCTTACAGTTCACGCAATGGTAAGTTCATATCATATATCATATTTATATTGCACACACATTTAAGAAATTGGATTAGTGTTAACCACGATTGCGTATGACCACGAGTGTGTGCAAAGTGGTTTTGAATATTTTTCTCTACACAGCCGCCTTTTAAGCGCTTTGTTTTAAACGTCATTTTCACCAGGTTTCTAAACAAAATATTGTAGGTTATAAATAATCTTCCAACTGAATTTGTATGTCCACCACTTTGAGAATTGGTAAGACAAAAAAGTGTAAATAACCTTTTTTGGACCAACTCTGTAGGTATGATCAACGTTTAAAAAAAGTATATAGTTGATGGGTTTTAAAAGTTTTTGGTTTGAACTAAGCATAAAGTGTTCATGTACATTTTGCGAATTAAAGCTGTCTGGGGGTGGTGGGGCGGGAGGGGGTCCCCTCCTGCGCGAAGCGTGAACCCTTGCTATGTTCGCTTTCCAAACACATTTCCCATCAAATTTTGATATAAAAAATTTAAAAAAAGGTCACCATTTCTTGAAAAAACATAAAACGGTTTCAAAAGTAAAATATAGTTTGATGAGTTTACATTTTTATATTCAAAGTGTCAATGTAGGCCTACACTTATGATATCGAGCTGCCGGGGTGGGTGCGGGCAAAGTGCGGGAACCTTCAATGTTCACTTTCCAAAACATTTTCATGCAAATTAATTGGTAAAAAACACACTTAATTGTTTTAGTGTTTTGTGCCTGATGCATGGCCGCAATTGCAGCCAGGTGCCGCGTAAGCGCTCGGGGCGGGTGCTGGCGAAACTTGGAGTATTTAGTTTTCAAGCATTTTTCTACTTAATAATTGATGACCCAGAAAACTTAACTGGTGTCAGGGCCCTAAGGCTTATTTTTGAATGAAGCCCGTCCAAGTTGGTCCACGGGCCGTTTCATCATATAATGCAATGCGAGAGGTAGTACAAGGTGGTCGCAATGTTCAAGGACGACTTTGTCGTCATTTCTCAATCTGGAGAAGCCCTCCAACCCTAAATTAAGGTCTGTAATTACTTTTTACAATCGTGTGTAGCGGCGAACAATTTGGCAAATTTTATGGTTATAGATATTTCCGAATATAAGTAACAGAAACAATTTTTTTCTGTGTTTGCACGGTGCAAGTTTTTTTAAAACCTCTTATAAGTTGTGGTAAGTTCTTTTAACTGGAAAGTGGAAGAGTTTTGTTTTTTGCTCGTTGGGTGTGAATTTCCAACCGCCCCCCTTGAAGTCTAATGCGCGCCCGGAAATTGTGTTTTCTGAGGTGGGCTCTCGTGTATTAATTTTCATGGAGAGTTCATATATATATATCAAACAGCGACGGCGCTCGCGCGAGGGTTGCGGCTTGGTTGTCCCTCCCCCCTTCCGCGCGAAGCGCGAAACCCTTGCATTGTTCGCTTGCAAAACGCATTTTCTCATGCAATTTGATCGAAACAATTTGAAAATTGTAAGTGGTTCACGTTGTTATTAGGTGTGATCAAACAAAATTAAGTATAGTTTGATTCTTTTTGTATTCATCACGTTTACATCATGTAACGTGGTTCGTGGATAGTCCTAAATCAATGCGAACACGAGGTGTGGAGTGCGGGAGCTCGAAACCTTTGCAATTGCAATGTTCGCTTCCACCCCACATTTTCTCATGCAAATTTGACAATTTGAAATTGCCAAGTTGTCCCCCATATAATGCTTGAAAGAGTTTCAATTTGTCCCCCCCCCTTTTAAAATCCTACAGGAAACAACAGTAGGCCCCTGCCTGAAATCGGCCCGTGTCTATAACTTCCTTATAGGTAGACACAATAATTTTGGGGCAATCCTTTTTGTTGTTTACATGTAGTGATTTCATACACTGATAATATTTGATTTGGCTTAATTTTAATTTAAAAACTTTTGTCTTTTTTTAAAAATGAATTTCAATTCGAAATTTCACAATTTTTGTCAAAGAAAAATCTCAGATTAGTCATTTCATTCACATGGTGATATTTTTTGATAGAAAGCTTTACATAGAGGCAGAAATCAGAATTTTTTTTTTTTCGGGAACACCCGTTATTTGAAATCTGTCGTTTGCCAATTGCACCTTTCAACAGCGCGTAGCACGAAAATTTGGAAATTTTTATGGTTGAAAAAGAATTTTTTCCGTATAAGTATAAAGTAGGCTTAAGTATCATTTTCTTAACTCCCCTTTTTTTTTTCGGCGAGTAGGGGTAGGGACACGGCCTCCCGTGGATCCGCCATTGATATTACCTATTTTTTGCATATGAGGAGATTTCCAGAGAAGCGCCCCAATTTTTTCCTCGAAAACCCCGGTTTTTTACTATTTGGAATGCTTACCAATGCATTAGAAGATCACACACACCTGAAGTGATAACGAAATACGACGCCGTCTTATTAATAAGATGATGATTTAGTGTAGTTTCTGTCGTGTACACAGAAAGTTCCAAAGCACGCTTTTTCTATGGGGAACGATTAGACCAGCAGGCACGGTGTCCCGGATTTCTTTGCACCTGTTTGACCAGTAAACCTTTGAACGTTCCGTAGGTGGTTTACAACCGATCCAGTGAATTTAGAGAACTTCTACCTAAAAAATTCCGCCTGTCCGTTAAGAAATCAAAACGTTTGATTCCACCTTTTCGCACGATCTCCCTTCCCCACTTTCTCTCTCTCTTCCTCTCTCCCTTATCCTTTCTCTCTCTTCTCTTGCCCTCCCCTCTTTTGCTTCTCTCTCAAATCACTTCTCATCCTCTCTCTTTCTCCTTCTCTCGCTCTTTTTTTTTTTTTTTTGCTTCTCAAAAAGTGTTCGGCGATCGCCGCACCTGGCCCATAGCTTGCGCCGGCCCTGAAGGCCTATAGGGGTCATTCGAGGCCACTCTATGTAATACCAATATGAGAACTTGGGTCAGTGGTTCTTTTGACTAACTTTGATATGATATTGAATGATTTGAGTAGGATACAAGAATTTATCGGTCAACTATGAGTTTTGAAAATATTGTGCGAGTCCGCGGAGCGACGAGCGCACTATTTTCAAAACTCAGAGCGAGACCGATAAATTCTTGTATCCTGCGATAACAAATCATCCCAATATCTCCATTATTATGTTTTTAAAATCTGACTTGAACCTGGCTTCAAGTTTAGAAATTACTAGATCCTATAACATTAATGAAAGTAATTACACCACAGTGGTAACTATCATATTTTTTTAAAAGTGAACACAAGGAGTATCAAATAATTGGAAATTGACAACTATACCAAAGAAATGGAGCCAATAGACACCAGGAACCACCAAAGAAAGTGAACCAGAAGACACCAGACCACCCACAAAATTTCAAACAGGAGACAGCAAAACCCAAATATGACCCACCCCCAAAGAAATGGAACCACCCTAGACCTACTTCAGGCCAATCAGAAGCCTCCCATAAAACTCATTTCCTGTCCTTAAAAACTCACTTGTCATGTCTCAAAAACTCATGTCACTGTCTCAGGTTCATGGTTTTATTGTACATTAAGCGGTGTAACAAAGGTAAAGGATGGAAGAGTCTGAAACATAAATAAGAAGGTAATCTGGCAAATGTACCTAAAGAGTTAACATTCACACTCCAGATACCCACAGGCAGTGCTTACAAGAAAATTTCAATTCAATAGCTTTTCCCACAATTCATTGCTTCCAATGAGGTTTTTTGTACAGGTTACTGATGTGGGTCGTTTAGTGATGAACATGGCTAAATTGATCCCGTACTGATCACAAACTAGCATTTTAAGAGCGTTTTCATCTCTAACGATCCACTGGCGAACCTATACAAAAACTCCAATGGAAGCAATGCCATTGTGGGAAGCACTGGTATCTTCTTGTGCCTTACAAGCTCTTAATTCAGCAAGCTAGACAATCGTATCCGAGCTCTTTTATTAAGCAAAACATTGACTCATTTTGTTGCACCATAATAAGGTTCCAGAGGGGTCATGACATAACAACTGGTAACGAAGAAAATTGCGGTTTCTTCATTAGGGTTTTTTAAAAAAATCTCTATTAATTTTTCGTATGTTTCAGGCACTTTTGAGGGAATATCTATCTTCGATCAAAGATGAGGATTATTATCGACAAATTTCCCAGACTCTTGTTTGAAACAATTTTTAGGATATTCCGTCAAAATGCAGGAATTTCTGGCAGATGTGTTCCAAAGATTTTCCGCTTAGTAATTGATATGCTTACGGGACGCCACTTATTCAACATTTTAGGATATTAATCCTTTGAGAACGGCGACTTGGAGTCGCCGTTCAAAATTACTGTCAATTTTTTGCTTCAAAATGTAAAAAAAGTCCTTCATTTTCCTGTGCACCATGCAGAATTAGATGAAAAATGCATTTCAATGGAGTCGCAATCGCACAAGCCTATAGGCCTTGTTTTGGTGTTTTTAGATGGCTTTCCAATTACCTGCAAACATTTGGAGGGCACCTTATATCCACTGAATTGTGATGTGTTTACAAACGTATACAAAATTGGTCAGGTCGAAAGGGTTAAAAGGTAAAAGTCGAATGTTAAGGCCCTCAACATTTAGTAATATCTAAAACCCTTCAAAAGTATAAAGGCAAGCGTGTTTTCGTCTCAACTCGCAATAGAATATAGTACGCAGTGTAAGGGTTATTGTCCCCCCCGCCGAACTATTTCGGACTGTGCCTATGGAAATTAGCACGTCCGTCCGTTCGTCTCCGTTTGTCCGTTTCTTCCGTTTGTTCCGCTGTGACAAAAATTGTTAACGCCATGTTGTATACCATTTATCTGGATTTCCGTAAGTGCTAAATGATGTAACTTGGTGAAAGAAGCGGGTATATTCTTGACCTGATTAGATTGTGGCCGTAAGAATATGCTAATAAGTATCTAATTTGCATAATTTTATGAAATGTTCCTGCAAGGCCTGTGTAAGTTCTTCCTGGGGTTCCGTAAGGCGTAATGATGTAACTTGGTGGAAAGAAGCGGGCTGAAAAGTTCTCGACCCGATTATATTTTGGGCGTATTTCAGGCAAATTGAGTATGCCAAAATGAGCAATTAATATGCAAAATCAGCTTAATTGCTATATTTGGAAACGGTACATCGGATACTCCAACTTCCTGCGCTGCATGACAGCCTATCATGAGGCACATCTTTTTTGGGCAATTTGAAGTATGTGATATATATTCGGCTTAGGTATGCAAAGAGCTAATTAAATATGCAATGTTGTATTCTGAAACAAGTACTCGGATAGCAAAATTCCTCGCTACCTTGAGACTACAATGCTATAGGGGAGGGGGTGAGGTGTTTGGGGAGGGGTGGGGTGTTTGTGGAGGGGTTTTGGATTGGCGGTGTGTGTGGGGAGGGGGTAGGGTGTTGCGGGGTGTTTGGGGAGGGGGTTTGGGTATTGCGGGGTGTTGGGGAGGGGTAAGGGTGTTGCGGGGTGTTTGGGAGGGGTGTTGTGTTGCGGGGTGGTGGGGATGGGATGTTTGTATGGGTTTAGGAGGTGGTGGGAGTGTTGTTATGGAGTTGGGGAGGTGGTTGGAGTGTTGTATGGTGTTTGGGGGGGGTGGGGGAGGTTTTGCTGGGTGTTGTGGAGGGGAATGTTGCGGAGTGTTTTGGGGAGGGGAATGGCGGTTTGCGGGTGTTGGCAAAGGGGAGGTGTGTTACTGGGGTATTGGATTGGGTTTTGAGGGGTGTTAAGGAGGGGGTGTGGTGTTGCGGGGTGTTGGGGAATGAGGGTGGGGAATTTGTGGGGTGTTTTGAAGAGGGGCTGGGGTTTGTGCGGGGTGTTTGGGGAGGGGGTTGGGTTTTGCGGGATGTTTGGGAGAGGGTGGAGTGTTGCGGGTATTGGTGAGGGGTGGGTGGTGAAAGTGCCATTTATTGCATGGTAGTGATCGCAACATTCGGCGGGGCCATATTTTACGCATCGCGGTAAATACGAGTTCCCTGTGTAAAAATATTTTTGAAGTATGCCCACTGCTGTGCAAGTGAATACCCTCTCTCTTGTTTATCATATTAATATCATTGAATATTAATATCTAGAAAACCTAATAATTAAAGTGCCTTCACAACTTTCAAGACCACTGTATACATTCCGAACACTGGCTTTTTCACAGTTTTCAAGGTGCGTACAACGGTCACCGTTGGGTGGAACAATCGTTTAGCTTGAAGCTATAAACAAGAGGAACCGCCACGCTGGGCATGGCAGCATTGTCGCAGCAATGTCCTTCGTCTCGAAAACAGCCAACAGACTTAATAATGAACAACCAGATAAGGTTTCTTCTCACATCGTACACCAAAATATTTTCTCAAACACCTCCAAAATATAACCAATACCATTAACTAAAAATTCTCAACTTTGGCCGTCGAAACCAACAAACCCAACCTTTTTTCATCCCTCTACCGTACAGCACTATGCACTAGTGAGTAAAACAACAACTTTTGTGTCCTCTCTATATAGTCGGGCGACCCTTCATCCAGGGTTTTTGTTCACACTAAATCTAACTCAAGTCAAATGACTCGCACTTTGTGTTTTTGACCTCATTCCCCTGGTAAGCCCTTTCATGCGTGTAGTATATGGTAACACGATCACCATTTCATGTTCGCCCGAAGAACCCCGCTAGAACCGGTTAATAGGTGCACACCTAAACCAATAGCATTCATAGAAAACGACAAGCGCTGCATCAATGATGTCCAAAACTTGACAAAAAGATACAAAAGTTACCCACACTGACTCCCGTCACTGAAAATTTTAAAAAATCAAGCCCAACACGAGATTTCCCCATGTGTCTGATCTGACTCCCACTAGGCGCTTTTTTGGTCAAATGCAAATAAAGCGCCCGACTAGTAGAGAACATAAGAGCCGACATATTAAACACGCCGCTCTCGATAGCAGACCATCATTCAATGAATTTGGGGGGGGGGGGGGGGGGAAAGGTGTTAAAAAAGGTACATAATCTCATATATAAAGCTAAAAACAAGGATACGAATTGGTTAAGAAAAAAGTGCCGTTTCTGGAGAGTAACATTCTTTCTGAGACAACCCTGTAGAGGTCAAAATTAACAGGGTGTACATTCCTATGGGTCATAACACATGTGCCATCTAATTTTCTATGTCAATGCAGAGAACTCTGCATTTGCAGTTTATATGGATTGACCATATAACAATTTGAGTCTAGTTTCGTCACAATCGGAGCAACTCTTTATGACGGATTATCCCGGATTCCTTAACCGTTATAACCTATAATCCTTAAAATAATACCGCAGATATGACAACTATACCTTTTTAAATCCTCGGGACAGATGAATAAGTGGTGTAGGTTTCAAAACAATTAGACCCTCGTTTTAACTTTTTGGACCCCTGTACAAAATTTACCCCCATTTTTAACTGTTCACCATTGTTGATTTTTCTAGACTTTCTGACACATTATTCTTTTGACACATTTTTATAAAAAATACGAAATATTAAAAAAAAAAAAAAAAAAAAAAACGAAAAAACTAAAAAATTTAAAAAAAGAAAAAACCTAAAAAATTTGATTTTTCAATCCACGACGGTCTCTCTTTACATGTCAGAGAATGCCCTTTGTCATCCTGTAAGAATTTCAGGCTTATTTAACCATTCATTTCCTGGAATATCAAAGGTGACCTTTGTCCACTTCTTAAATGCGCGCTTCGTTCCGTTTGGTAGCTTGAAGAGAAAGCTGCCAATCCTGAAACCATAGCCCTTGTATGCGTACGACATGCCTTTCAAAAAGTCCATTGCGATGCCTAGTTGCTGTCCGCAGCTGCGATTGGCGCATTTGAATGTTCCTGGAAGCCAAGCATAAACCAAGTTGCAAGATAATGTCACCCTCTATATTCCCGTCTTCAATATACTA
>JAMKCH010042168.1:0-54993 GCA_023653785.1 Ophioderma brevispina
TAACCTTGGGTAAATATACTATAGTAGCTATACTGTATTTTGGCACAACTTGGAGCCTCTCCTCTGACAAAATGCATGGAATATAAGTGGAAAAAGAATGGTCATATTCCACCTCACACTGATGGATTTTAAGGAGAAAAAAGTGACCACGCCCTACTTTTGGCAAATGCCCTCGCTATCAGATACCTTATAAAAAATAGTAGAATTTAAAAATCTTCCAGATCTCAGAATCCAAAAAAAAAGGTCTAAAAATGCAGTTCGAGAGCACAGCGAGAAAAATAAGTAGGGTCATTAGTTAATAAAAAGGTTGAAATTTGGTAAGGTCCCCTTTCACCAAATTTGTACCATTAAAAAAAAGTCTGCATTTCACAAAAAATGATCCCCTCCGCCGAAGAAACCCAAGCTACAAAATCTTTTCCCCCTTCTTTCAGCTTGCTTTTGCTACTAATTGTAGCCTTCCTTTAACTATTTGCTATATAGCAACAGACAAAATACAGATAATAAATACTGCTAAATAATAACCCCTTAAGTGTAATCCCCTTTTTTCAACTTGTGTTTACTAGTACTACTAACACGAAAGGGGTCAAGCTGGTCAATTTCTGAAATAAGCATATCTGTTCTAACCCTATCCCTAACCCTAACCCCAGGGTAAACCCTTACCCTAAACCTAACTATAGACATAACCCTGAATTCTAACCCTAACCCTAATTCCAGGCCAGTGGCGTAACAGGCCTGCCCGCTCTAAGGGGGCAAATTTCCCAGTCTTGGGAAATTTTCCCTCTCAGGGGGGCCAATTTTTCCCGGTCAGAGGGCTAAAAAACGGCTGATTTAGCATGATTTTTGCAATTTTTTTCCCGGCCAAAGTCGTCAGGGGGGGCAACCTGCCCCCCCTGTTACGCCACTGTTCCAGGCATTAGTTAATTTCCAAATTGGCCATGTAGGTTAAAACAATTGGCACTAGTACCTGACTGTGGCCTTGACTGTTTGCTACACTCACACACAAAGGACAGACAATAACTACTGCTAAATATAGAAGTGTTCTATCCAATGTGCCCTGCAAGTTATATTTTCAGGAGTATTTGTTTTCACGACTATAGTAGGAACAGTCTGGTGATAGCCCATTAAAATGCAGACCTATAATCTTGCTTGGGAACAACCAAAAAAAAAGTGAGATAAGGACACTTTTCAAAAGGAAAAAAAAACTCCATTTTGGATGGACGGCCACGGTTTGAAAGTAACAACTTTTTAGCGCAAGAAATCAAAGTGGTAATGTTTGTGGTTGTACCTGTATCGCTGTAATCTATTGATAAGTTTGGTGAGTGATATTTTGACAAGAGGCTGGCTTGCCACTCATCTGATTTTCCTTTATAAAAAAATGTGCAAAAGATTTTGGTTTTTACCTAAGAGGACAAAAAAAGATTTTGCCACAAGGCCCCGTATGTACCATCGAGCTGGCAAAAAATAAAAAAAAATAAAAATACAATTAATACTAATGGCTTCCCAAATGTGCCAGGTTCTGCCCAGATGATTTGGAAAGCCATTCAAAAGGCCCTGACCTAAGACTAGACCTTGTTTGTCTCATTTGAAAGCATTTTCCCTGATGATTTGAATATGGTCACAAAATGTGATCTTGATCTATATTCGGGGACAGGGGAATCTCTTTGACGAGTGCATTCTTCCTGGTTGTAAAAGGAAGTAGAAGCTATCAAGGCACAAGACATGCGATCAGTGAATCCAGCAATATAATAATCATCGCATTTTAAAGCGCATCTATCTAGGCACCCTATCCGAGGGCGCTGAACAAAGAGTTACAACAACAAGTAAACAGGAAGAAACAATAATTCAACATGAACAAGTAACCTGAAGGAGGGAGCAAAAACATACAAAAATAATGGTTCTGAACACAACTTACATAGAGCAGTCAAATAGAAATAATGGAAAATGCAATTAATTTAAACATTAAAGGCAGATATTGAAACAAATAGTCTTAAGACGTTCTTTAAATCATTAATTTGAAAACAACAACAGAGAAGTTATAGGAAGTGAGTTCCACAATCTTGGTGCACACGAAGAAAAAGGCCTCTCTCACCAAATGATGATAAGGTTCGGGACTGACAAGAGAAGTTTATCTGACGATCTGAGAGTCCTGGTTGGCAAATATGGCGTAAGAAGATCATTAATGTAAGGATGGGGCAAGTCCAGTTTAGTGGCTTCCAGTTAGCGGCAGAATCTTGAATTGGATCCGTTGTCGAATGGGTAGCCAATGAAATTGATAAGAGTTGGCGGTATGTGATCATATTTGAAGTTTTTGATGAGAAACACGAGCGGCATGCAATTGTGTTTGGCCTGAAGTTTATCAGAAGGTTGTTAGAAATTCATACAAAAGCGAATTTCATTGTCAAGTCGGGAGACGGTGATAGGGCATGAACAGGAATTGAGGCAGTGTCGTCAGACAAAAATTTCTGATGAGCTGATGTTACGAATTTGCAAAATAAAGCGGACTGACAAATTTTCTTCACTTGTTCGCCATTGACAGTTTTCATCAAGCATATCCATAAATGCGAGCAGAAGGGTAGACTGAATATTAGTGTTGGCAATTTGGAATATGTATATGAATCCAGCAACAGCAGAAGGCCTTGGTGGTGGCCAATCAGAGGAAAGTGCTATTTTTTCGCTGTAAATAGCAGAGAACCGGGAGTAGCTACAGCTCTAAAAAAAGGGTTATGTCACAGTATCGTCACAAATACCGAATGATTTTTTTTTGGGAAAAATTTGAACTGCCACGAATAACCATGATCAGGTCATGATCAGCATGGGTGTCATATGCAGTGACATGGGACAACCCATGCATTGGTAATGATCTGAACATGGCTATTCCAAATGAATTCAATACTCCACACATGTGAATTATATTGTTCATAAGGGTGTATGGAATTCATTTAGAACAGCGCTTCATAGCATTTCTTGAAATTTGGATATTTCACTAATGTTGCACAGTGTCTCAATCCTTAATCACAACCTTTACAGAAGACTGGTGCTGATATTTATACAGTTCAATTACTAACAAAGTACATACAAATTCTCCGCCAAATTGAATCCAGTACTCAAAATGACAGGTCTAAGTATTCTATTCCCCACTCAATGCAACTACAAAATAATCACGCACTAGTACCAAAAATTCAAAAATTCTGAATAACTAGGCCTCACCATTAAACTCATCAAAAATTGTCTTTCTTTTTGTTGTTTTAATTGATTTTTTTGTTTATGTTATAATCAAATCTATACCTAAAAACATTTCACAACAAACCCTGAAAGATTGACATTTGGAGCCTTGTTGAAAATAGGCCTGTAACCTACCACTCATATCTCCAAAAACATTTACTAGTATCTTGACTGACTAATATTGAAGCTAATTATACACAACAGCGGCCTCTTCATATGGGTAGTTACACACGCAGAATAAAAGGATAAATCAATCCTGTAATACGGGGATTTGAAAATGGTACTTTCCTTCATCTTGATCGTGAATAAAAAAAAAAGGAGAAAAGCGTTGGTGGTCCACTATGACCCTACATTACGATACAATCCACACATTAACAGAAAAATAAAAAAGATCATAACATGGTAAGTATCACGATTTTGTTTAACTAATGGTCATTACTACAATCAATCCATTTTACTGGAATACGGCCACGGGAATGCCAACAGTTAAACATTTCGCTTACTTTGATTGAAGGTGTGCCTTAAGTAAGAATCGTTAATCAACACAAACAATCGCTTACTTTAATTGCTTAATCAGAACAAGCTACTTTGGCTTCTTCTGAAATAAGCGGCAAATTTATTCTTTGCAAAATGAGGGATGTACATACTTCTACTTCACGTTTTTAAGCTTTAATGTTCGTTGAAATAAGCAAATTTTGTTAGTCTATATGGATTCTAGGACATCCAGGGAACAAAAAGACCACTGACCAAAACCCTTACCATTTTCCATCTCTGAACGTGGCCATCCCGGCTTGCTTATGCTTAAAGGTGCGTGTTCTGATCATCTTTTGGACTCCCGATTTTCCCCCGAAGTAGTAATCGATTTGAATCAGATGAAGCGTATTTTCTCATGTCCCCTGAAATTGAGCCTGAATTCATTTCATTCCCAAATATAAACAAAAAACAGGGCGTTTTAATGGTTAAAACCATCAATATTAGAAACAGTATTGAATAGGGCCTTTGCAATATGCCTATTGCGTTTTACCATACAAACTCAAGTTTGTTTCCCCTTCCCACAGTACTTGAAGCGGAGTATGTGCAGGTGCCAGCTCTCATATCAGGTAGAGAACCCCAATAGACTACATTGGAACAAGCACTTTTGACTTTAAATGAAAATAAACAAAAATAAAGCCTTCACTTGTGCCAATGGGGTTCTTCTGTCACATTTATGATACTGTCTTTAAGTTATCAGAATTTAAAATCATTTGCATTTTAAGAACGCTGACCGACCTCGTTCTAAATTTTGACAATACCTATTGATGTCAATCAGACAGTACTTCACAAAATTTTCCATCAAATTGGATTGCCTAGGAGACCTTTGGAATAAAACTAATTTTTGGAGGGGGGATCTTGAAATTACAATTTTTGTATTAACACTCCCAGGCTTGTTTCTGATTTGAGTGTATCATATTCTCTAATGATATTGGCTGTTTGCTGAAAGGGGTTCTAACTTTAGACCCGGGTTAAACCAGGGTTAGCCCTACGTGAGTGGACCCTTTTTTCCTTCCAAATAACTCAAAAATGTGCTGAAAGGTGAGAAAATTCCTTGTGGATGTGCCATCCGGCCCATCCATGAGAATTTTTCTCACCTTTCATTAAACTTTCACAGTAATGACTTGAAAGGGGGAAAATGTCCACGCATTTGGACTAACCTGTTTAAAACCCTGGTCTAAGTTAGACTCCCTTCAGAATACCAGCCCATTATTTTTTCTTTGACACACAATTGCTGCTCAACTTCAAATTAACGATCACAATCCAGACTAGGCTATGCGGGAAGAGTCTTTTTTTGATAAAATCAATAAAATTGGAGTGACAAATCATGCATTTGCAACTTTAAAACAGCCTCTTCTATTTGCCCGGATTTAGCATCTTTAACATAACACGTACCAAGAATTTGAACCAACGATATGATGTTTGTACCCAGTTAATTCATTTCAACCCAATATAATGTCATACTAACTCCAGCTATAACATAATTATTTCAAGCCAGGTCAGTGTGTCCTTGATAGTCAATAGATCATCTTCATATAAGTTTCTGTACGTTCTGATTTTCCCCACTGGGGGGTACCATGACTTGATTATCTTGTTTACAACATGCCATAAGTTGTGCCATTTGAATTTCTAAAGATACAAGATAACTTGAATTAGACGGGCAAGAACTTACCATAAAGGAGCAACATCAAAGGAGAAGAGGGAAGACAAGGATGTTCTATGGCTACTTGTTGGGTCTGAGACTGACCTAAATGTTGAGAAGTTAAAATGATTCTGTTTTAGATGACGCATAGAGGGCCAAAAGTAACCCTTTGCAGGACCATAAACGGGGGGGTAGGGCATGACTTGCTCGATTTGGGCATTTGGTGATTTCTAACTGGTAATATGGAATTCTTACATGCACTTCAGGCAAGCCTCGCCTAGGACTTAAACCTTCACCCACGCCTCTAAACCCATTCTGGTTTTGTGACTTTAACAATACGCTTACGTTGCTGACCATTCTATATTGATCTAGAGTAAGCGAGCGGAATAACCTGTGACGCTTTGATAAATTTGACAAGGACTCCGAACCAGACAATAGGGTGTAGGCAATTTTCAATTTGAACATCGCTCATAAGAGGTTTGCGTATCGTTGGGGACCGCTGTTGAGGTGGAAGTGATCTGTGAACTATGCAACCACCTGCTTGTCACATGGACCACATTCTATTTTGGGTTGAGTATATATTTTTTTGATTCTACCATCTTTGAGGTGGAAGTGATCTATTAACTATGTGGCCCAATCCACCTGCCTGCTTTGCCCCTGGAACCTCTCAATTCATGTTCAGGTTAGTGTATTGTTTTATCTACCATCTTTTGAGGTGGAAGTGATCTATGAATCCGCTGCTTTGCACCTGGACCACATTCTATATGTTCAGGGTGAGTGTATTGTTTGACCTACCATCTTGAGGGTGGAAGTGACCTATTAACTATGTAGCCATCACACCTCTTTATTACACCTGGACCACATTCTATGTTCAGGTAGTGGTAATGTTGATCTAAACCATCTGAGGTGGAAGTGATCTATGAATCCAGCTGCTTTTGGGCACCTGGACCACATTCTATATGTTCAGTGAGTGTATGTTTGATCTACCCTCTTTGAGGTGGAAGTGACCAATGAACTATGCACCCCCGCTTTGCACTGGAACCCATTCTATGTTCACAGTGAGTTGTATCTGTTTTGATCCACCAGCTTTGATGTGGCAGGGACCTTTGAACGATGCAATACCCGCTGGCTTTGCACCTGTCACATTCTATGTTCAGGCAGTTTAGTGTACTGTGTGACCAGCTTGATGTCCCACAGTCACACTCAACTGACATAAGAATGTGGACCAGGTGCAAAGCCGCTGGTATGCCTCGTTTCAAAGGTCACTGCCACATCACGATGGTGGATCAAACAATACCTTCACCTGAACATATTGTGGTCCAGGTGCAAAGCAGGTTGGATGCATAGTTTTCATAGTCCTTCCACCTCAAGATTGTAGCTATCAAACAATACTCTCACCTGAACATATAGATGTGGTCCAGTGCCCCAAAGCAGCTGATTCATGATCACTTCCACCGCAAAGATGTAGATCAAAAATACACTCACCTGAACATAGATGTGGGTCCAGGTGGTACAGCAGGTGGATCATAGTTCATAGGTCCGTCCCCTCAAAGATGGTCTGTCAAACAAAAACCCAAAATCACCTGAAAAATGACCTATAAAATGGTCCAGGTGCAAAGCACGGCTTCATAGATCACTTCACCACCCCCCAAAAGATGGGTAGATCAAACAATACACGCACCTGAACATAGAAGGAGGTCCAGGTGCAAAGCAGGTGGATGCAAGTCATAGATCACTCCACCTCACAGCATGTACTCAACAATATACTCACCTTAACATTATAGAATGTGGTCCATGTGCAAAGCAGTGGTTTGCCATAGTTCGCAGATCACTTCCCACCCAACAGTGTCCCAACGATTACGCCCCTCGTTAATGAGCGAGGTTCAAATTGAAATGCCTACACCTATTGTCTGTTTCGGGTCTTTTCAAATTTAGCAAGCGTTCACAGGTTATTCCGCTCGCTTACTCTAGATCAATAGTGGGTCAGCAACGTAAGCGTATGTTTAAAGTCACAAACCAGAATGGGTTAGAGTCTGTTGGCTGAAGGGTTAAGGCCTAGGCGAGGCTTCCTTAGAAAGTGCAATGTAAGAATTCCATAAAGTACCGTTAGGAAATCACAAATGCCCAAATCGAGCAAGTCATGTCCCCCCCCCTTTTATGGCTCTGCAAAAGGTACTTTTGGGCCTCTTATAGCCTAAACAGATCATTTTTAACCTTCTCAACTATTCAGGTCATCTCAGACCCAACAAGTAGCATAGCAACATCCTTGGTCTTCCCTCTTTCTCCTTGGAGGTTGCTCCTTTCTGGTAGTTCGCCCGTCTAATTCAAGTTTTTATACTTTAAGAAATTCAATGGCACAACTTCGGCACTGTTAAAAAGCTAATCAAGTCTTGGCTACCGTGATCAGAAAGTACAAAACTTATATGAAAGGTATGACTTATCAGGACACACTGTACCTGGCTTGAAATTAGTTATAGCTGGAGTATAGTATGACATATATTGGGTTGAAATGAAATTTAACTCGGGTAAACATCATCTCGTTGGTTCAAAATTCTTGGTACTTGTTTATAGGTAAAGGATCTAAATCCTGGCAAATAGAGAGGCTGTTTTAAACTGCAAGCCATGATTGTGTCACTCCATTTATTATTTTACTCAAAAAGAAAACTCTTCCCGCATAGCCTAGTCTTGTGTGAATCGTAATTAGTGATTTGAGCAGCAATTGTGTGTCCAGAAACATAATGGCTGGTTAGTCTGAAAGGGAGTCAACTTTAGACCCAGGGTTAACAGGGTTAGTCCACAATGAGTGGACATTTCCCCCTTTCAATTACTGTGAAAGTTAAATAAAAAAAAACCCGAACATTATTTAATCAAATACAAATTAATTAATAAAATTAAAAATAAAACGCCACAAGGAATTTTCTCACCCATTTCAGCACATTTTTGAGTATTGGAAGAAAAAGGTCCACTCATTAGGACTAACCTAGTTTAAACCCCGGGGGTCTAAAGTTAGACTCCCTTTCAGAAACCAGCCAATATCAATTAGAGAATATGATACACTCAAATCAGAACAGCCTTTGAGTGTTTATACAAAATTGTAGATTTTCAGAGTAGCCCCCCTCAAAAAAGTAGTTTTATTCAAAGGTCACTAGCATCCAATTTGCGGAAAATTTGGTGTGACGCATCTGTCCTGATTGACATCAATATGTATTGCAAATTTAGCACGAGGTCACTTCATAAATGCAAATATTTAAATTCTACTAAGTTCTCAAGACAAGTATCATTAATGTACAGAACGCCATTGCCCAAGTGAAGGCTTTATTTTTTGTTTATTTTCATTTTAAAGTCAAAATTTCTTGTTCCAATTTATGTCTATTGTGTTTCTCTACCTGATATGCGAGCCGGCACCTGCACATACTCCGCTTCAAGTACTGTGTGAAACAAACTTGCGTTTTTTATGGTAAAATCAATAGTGCATACGTGCATAGCCCTAATCAATACTGTTCTAATATGATGGTTACCATTAAAACGCCTGTTTTTTTTAATCTTGGGAATGAAATGAATTCCGTCTCAAATTCAGACAGAGAAAAATACGGCCTTTCATCTGATATCCACAATCGATACTACTTCCGGGGAAAATCGGGAGTCCCAAAGATGATCAGAACAACGCACCTTTAAGCAATCCTCAAAGCCTTGATAGCCACGTCAGGAGAGGAATGTACGGGTTTTGGTATGGTCTTTTTGTTCCCCTGGAAGTCCTAGAATCCATATATACTAACAATTTGCGCTTATTTTCAACGACTATTAAAGCTTAAAAAAACCGTGAAGTAGAAGTATGTACATCCCTCATTTTTGACAAAAATAAATTCGTGCCGCTTATTTCAGAAAAGCAAAGTAGCTTGTTCTGATTAAGCAATTAAGTTAAGCGTTGTTTGTGTTGATTAAACGATTCTGTACTTAAGGCACACTTCATCAAAGTAAGCGAAGTTTAACTGTGGCACCCGTGGCCGTACTTTCAGAAAATGTAATTAAGAACAATTAAGTAAAAAAAATCTTGTGATACTACATGTAAGTGGATCTTGTTTATTTTTCGTTAATGTGGATTGCTTCGTATGTAGAGGTCAATGTGTACACACGCTTTATCAGCTAATCAAGATGAAGGAAAGTACCATTTTCAAATCCCCGTATTACAGGATTGATTTATCTATTATTCTGCAACTACCCATATGAAGAGGCCGCTGTTTGTATATTTACGCTTCATATATAGTTCATTCAAGATACTAGGAAATTTTTGGAGATATGAGTGTAGGTGCAGGGCCTATTTATCACAGGCTCCCAAAGGTCAACGGGCAGTTGGGGGGAAATTTTTTTTTGTAGGATAAGGTAGAACATAACCATGTGGGAGAGTTTAATGGTGAGGCATAGTTATTTCAAGATTTGTGGACAGTTTTGGGGACTAGGTGCTGGAAAGGATTTGGTAGTTGCTTGAGGGGGGATCAGAATTTACTGCGACCTGTCATTTTGAGTAATAGGAATTCAATTTTGCAGAAATGTATGTACTTGGTTATTTATTTTGTTAATTGTTGTTTGTAATTGAACTGTGCCTTAAATCTTCAGAAGTATTGTAAAGGTGTGATAAGGATTTGAACACTTTTCATGCAGTATTGGACATATCCTAAATTTCAAAAAGACTACTGATGAGCTGTTCTAATTAATTCCAACACCCCTTATGAAAAGTATAATTCCATGTGGGTTATTGAATTCATTGGATAGCCATGTTCAGGTCATTCCAGTTCAGGGTGTCCACATGCACTGCATATAACACCCATGCATTGATCCTGACCTGACATGGTTTAGTCTGTTGCCAGTTCAAATGTTTTCCCAAAAAAATCATTCGTATTGGACTATACTGTGGGACATAACCCTTTAACGAGCATGTAGCTACTTCCAGGTTCTCTGGCTATTTACAGCGAACAATAGGCACTTGCCTCTGAATGGCCACCAAGGCTATCTGCTGTTTGGCTGATTCAATCATATTCAAATGCCACACTATATTCAGTTACCCATTCTGCTCGCATTTTAGAGGTATTGCTTGAGAAAACATGTCAATGGCTGAACAAGTGAAGAAAATTTGTCAGTCCGCTTGATTTTCAAATTCGTAACATCAGCTCAATCATAAAATTTTGTCTGACGACACTGCCTCAATTCCTGTTCATGCCCTTATCACCTCCCGACTTGACAATGGAAATGCTCTTTTGTATGGAATTTTATAAAACCTTCTTGATAAACTTTTTTTGTGTCCAGCAACACAAAAGCAGCCGCTCGTGTTCTCTCAAAAAACTTGTCAATAGATCACATAACTCCCAACTCTTATGCAACTTCATTGGCTACCCATTCGACACGGATCCAATTCAAGATGCTGCTGCTAACATGGAAAGGCAATAAATGGACTTGCACCATCTTGCATTAATGATCTTCTTACGCATATTTGCCAACCAGACTGGCCAAGGGTCGTCAATAAGACTTCGCTTGTCATTACCCAGACCTATCATCATTGTGGTATAAGCGTTTTTCTTCATGCAGCACCAGAAAGAAGTGAGAACTCCGGCCTAGTAAACATTCAGCTGTTTGTGTTTCAATTAATGAATTTAAGAAATCTTTTAAAACTTTTAAAAAAAAAAAAAAAAAGACCATAGATTTCTTATTAGTTGTCGGACAAATCCAGGAACTTTGGTCAGGCATGTTTAAATAGGCATTTTACAACAATGGGGTAGTGATGGCTAGGGGGTCGACAGGGCACGGAAGGGAAGTTTGAAAGTGGGGTGAGTCTCAAGTACACTCATTTACATTAAAGTGCAATACCCATGTTAGTGATGGGCGTAGCGTGGCACCGCGCGAGCTCACCCCTTATTTGGTCCCTTGTTCATGTTGACACACTCGATCTCATGTGGCGGGCTTCTGTTGTACGGTGGGGTGTGGTAACTCCTTGGTGCAGCGCCCGCGGACAGCGGAGCTGTCTGCAAGAAGAGGAGAGGGTGTTCGGTCTATCGGCCACGGGGGGGTTGGCGACAGACAGAGTCCAAAAGCAATGCAGTGGAGTGAGAATGGATTACTAAAACAATAAACCACGGCATGTCGTGTACTTGATAGCTCACTCCTTGTCAAACCAGAAGAATGCACTCGTCAAAGAGATTCTGTCCCCCGCATATAGATCAAGTATACATTTTTGTGACAATTCACATTCACATGGAAAAATGCTTTCAAGAGACCAAACAAGGTCTATCTTAGGTCAGGGCTTTTTGATATGGCTTCCAAATGATCTGAAGACCGCACTCATTTGGGAAGCCAATTATATTAATTTAGTATTTTTATTTTTTTTTTATTTTGCCAGCTCTATGGTACATAAGGGGCCTTGTGCAAAATCTTTTTTTGTCCATTCTTAGGTAACAAACCAAAATGCTTTTGCACATTTTTTTTTAGAAAGGGAAAAATGCAGATGATGGCAGCCAAGCCTCTTTCCGAAAATAGCAACTCACCTAAAACTTATCAATAATTACAGCGATACAGTCAAACCACAAACCAATTTACACACTGATTTCCTTCTAAAATTGTTACGTTCACACCGTTGGCCTTCCAAATGGAGTTTTTTTTTCCTTTTGAAAAGTTCCTTATACTCACTTTTTTTTTTGTTCACAAGCAAACTTATAGGTCTGCATTTAATTAATTGCTATCACCAGACTGTTCCTACTATAGTCGTGAAAACAAATACTCCTAAAATATAACTGGCAGGGCACTGGAATAGAACACTTCTATATTGACAGTAGTTTATTGTCTGTCCTTTGGTGTGAGTGTAGGCAAACATCAGGCTACAGTCGGTAACTAGTCCAATTGTGTTAACCTCCATGGCCAATTTGGACATTAACTAATGCCTGGAACAGTGGCGTAAGGTTGGTGGGGGCAGGTTGGCCCCCCCCCCCTTACGACCTTGGCCGGGAAAAAAATTGCAAAAATCATGCTAAATCAGCCTTTTTTTCAGCCCTCTGACCCGGGAAAAATTGGGGCCTTTTGACCCCCTGATAGGGAAAATTTCCCCAAGACTGGGAATTTGCCCCCTCAGAGCGGGCAGGGCCCGTTACGCCACTGGCCTGGAATTAGGGTTAGGTTTAGAATTCGGGATTATTTCTATAGTTTAGGTTTAGGGGTAAGGGTTTAACCCTTGTGTATAGGGTTAGGGATAGGGTTAAGAACAATATGCTTATTTCAGAATGACCAGCTTGTCCCCCTGCCGTGTAGTAGTACTAGTAAACACAATTGAAAAAAAGGGGATTACCTTAAGGGGTATTTATTTGCAGTATTTATTATCTGTATTTGTGGCTTTTGCTATTAGCCATTAGTTAAAGGAAGGCTACAATTAGTAGCAAAAGCAAGCTGAAAGAAGGGGGAAAAGACTTTGTAGCTTGGGTTCTTCAGCGGAGGGGACATTTTTTGGTGAAATGCAGACTTTTTTTAATGGTACAAATTTGGTGACAGGGGACCTTACCAAAAAATTTTCACCTTTTTATTAACTAATGACCCTACTTATTTTTCTCGCTGTGCTCCGAACTGCATTTTTTAGACCTTTTTTTTTTGGAATCTTATTATCTGTAAGATTTTAAATTTCTACTATTTTTTATAAGGTATCTGATAGCGAGGGCAGATAATTGCCAAAAGTAGGGCGTGGTCACTTTTTCTCCGTAAAATCCATCCAGTGTGAGGTGGAATCTGACCATTCTTTTTCCACTTATATTCCATGCATTTGTCAGAGGAGAGGCTCCCTTGTGCCAAAATACAGTATAGCACATCATATATTACTCAAGGTCCATTATTCTTTGGTCTTCGCTAACAAAAAAAAAAATTATTATTTCAGTGTAAGATCAAAGATCACTGTGGTCATCTTAGAGTGACACAGCACTATAGTCTAAAATGGCCTTAGTTCTTGAGCAGGCATTGGCACTTGACATCTGATTTAACTTGGGTTCTAATGTTTTTCACTCACACAGTAAGTGATATGACCAACTCTGAAGTTCCCCCGTTTCCTTTAATCACGCAATCTGTTTTTCCCCCTTCCAGAATTTATCACATATTTAAAGTTTGTTGAATCCAACTAACAATCAAGTTCCCAGTCATTCTTGGGTGTTCCATTCTTTTAAGTTATGCATAACGGTACATTTTTCTATTCAGGCCCAAATGGTTTTTCCAATCTGTAAAATTGGCAGTTTGCTGCCCTCTATTCTGTCAGGGTCAATATCCTGGAGTGCAGAAAGTTCAGAGTGACCTAGATTTGAGTCAGAGCCCTACCAAAAAAAGAACACAAAAAATTTGTCAAGCTTCGGATCACCTTGACCTTTTTTTAATGTCAGCTGCACAGGGACAATATACTGCCGCTTATAATCGCAAACTGGGTCCCCGGGCTTTGCTGTTTTCTGCTCCAATGATTCTGTTTGTACTCACCATATTCTGAGCCACTATTGTGCAATGTATAAGAGCAAAACCAATATGGAGTTGCTCTCCTGACCTGTGAGACTTAAAATAAAGAAAACAATAGTATTTTTCATAAGTTATGTGAAATTTCTAACTGTTATGGTTGGGAATAAATTGCTTGTTTTAGCTAATTTTGTACTGTTACAGTTGCCATTTAGTGCATCTGTGATGTTGTTTTGGGAACTAGATTCAGTGCAGGGAAATTGCTCACAGTTCGAGAGGTAACCTGAGCCGATCTTACTAAATTTCAGTTGAATGTTTTGTGACAAAATCAGGGTTTGAAAATATGCAAGTAGGTTTTGAAAAAGAACAGACATTTAACCTCATTTTTTAGTTTGCCCTGACGCATCAGGCTAATAACTTGAATGCATAAAATTAGCATTCTGTTCATTGAACGATGTGATTTTTTCGTTCTATGAAATGTTTCTGTTCTTGTCTCTTGTCCCGGCGGAATTCAATAGCCGTAGAAAGCTATTCTGAGCACCGTGGATGATATTTTTGCATCCTCGTAATTTTACAAATGCCCGCTCCTGATCCAGGAAACTCAAATACCGAAAACAAATAATCACCATTACATAAGCGTGTTTTAAATCGTCTCGCAGACGGGAATAAATTGCGACTATTGTTTTATGTGTATACAAGCGGATGCTGTGAAATTAAAAGTGTCGTGGAACTTGGCCAATTTTTGTCAGTATTTTGGGGTTAATGAGTATTGTGGAGTGTTAGCCGAGACTGCAGGGGTAGTAGAGCATGCTTGCATATAGCCAGCCCGAAAATCCCATTGTCTCCACATCCTCCGCTTCATCCCAGTTCCTGTCGGCAACCTGTAACTCTATAGACGGGTTGCCAGAGGGGGACAGACGAGGGTTGCAGGCGAGAAGGAAAAGCCAGCCATGGCAGTGAGAAAAACTTGGACACGTAGACCTGGTGGCCGCATGATATCTATCAATGCCGACCAACGCCCCGAGTCTGAAGCAAAACTGACTTGACGATTTTAGAGAGGGAAAAAAGCACTGAAACCGATCTTTAATGACAGATCTAACGAAGAATCATCATTGTTTTTTGAAGGCAAAGTGAAAAAAACCCTCGGGGAATAGGAGGCATAAATATAAACAAGACTGTAACGGACAAGGCCATGATTTTTATATTAGAGTGGATTTGACCAAATTTATTGGACTAAGGGAGAAGAAAATTGACTTGTTAAAACCAATATTTTAGACACTTTCTCATTGGAAATTTGTTAATATGCGTGTAATATTAAGTTTTTTTTATTTACAAAACCTCAAATAGGGAAAACATTTGTATCATTGGAGAACGGAACTTGGCCAGGCACAGAGTATTTACCTTTTTTATTGGCCAATCATGATAGTATTACAACGCCTACTACGACATTTGTAGCCTTGTGTCCAGTTGCGGTCATCAGCGTGGCATGATCGTATCATCTTCCATGAATGCGAAATTTCTTTCACCTAGCCCGTTTGTAGTGTGATAGGAATTGTAATCGAGCAACCGAAACCTTTTACACGTATGTCATCCTCGTATCGTGTTTATCACTGAGCAAGGGATGAAGAGGACCGTGAAAAGAACACCGTTACCTGAGTGCACTTATGTAACCGAAACCGACCACGTAATTAGCGAGTTTGTGCTAGTATGAATGGAAACTGTAAGGATACAATGGCAGTGCGTAAATTTATTTGCACCACGTTTTGGATTAGTACAAGTTGCACATGTTGGGAAATCGTGATAAGATGATACAAAACACTTGAGGCATGACCTGGTCTTATTTTTCCTCAAATTTAACTGGGGGATGTTGAATGTAACTTAAAGCTGATTCAGAGATTTCCGAGGAGGGCTCCCTCAAGTTTTTTAAAAAAAAATCAGGATTTTTGCATAAAATAATTGCTTGTCGTATACTACTCACTGTGTGAAATAGATAGTTCAATCGAAGTCCTTCATGTATAGAAAAGTACAACTTTTGATTATAAAATTCTGGATCCTGAATTTTTTTGTTTTAACACAGTATCCTATGGCACGTTATGGCATACATAGGGGCGAGCAAGGGTGAAGGGTTGGATGAGTGAACAAGTGGACCTTTTTCCCCTACCTGCCCCCCCCTTCCTCCTCTCATCTCAAACTTATGTGCATGTTGAGCATTTTATGTTGCTATCCTTTATTTTCCATGTTGACTATTTTCCACTTATTACCCAAAAAAAATATTTCAAAATCTCTGAGTCGGCCTTTAAAAAACACAATAGTGATTTCTAAATCGAAAATCGCAAAATCCTCAAAATCAGATTTTTTGCATGTATGTACAAAGTACAGTATGCCTCCAACCCTCCCTTTAACTTATAGTACCAAGAGCAACCTAATAGGACAGAATCGGATAGTTTAGTCATTACTGTCCTTTCGACACTTACAAACACGTAATGAATGGGGAATCGTAGCTTGGAACACAGCCGTTTCTTCTTTTCTGTCAATTCTTCAGTTGGAAAAGGTACTTATGAGGATTCTACAGACGATCCTTCACTTTGAGCTATTCCGCAAATTTTCAAATAGTTTTCAAATCACGGAATAGTGTCATTTAAAGAGACAAGGAACCTAATTTTTGCCCAAAAAGTGTTTTTTTTTTTTTTTTTTTTAACCTTTCATTTTTTGTTTTGGTTTTTTTGTTTGTTTGTTTGGTTGGATCTTTCTTTACATCCTCTGGGCTCTATCCATCTCTCACTTCCTTACCGCCGAGCTCTTTCTCTAATTCCTCCCCCCCCCCATGACACACACCAATATAAAAATGTATTCAAAGAGTCTACTACTAAATAAGATTAGACAGAAGTAGCAGTCTACTATCCCGAAACCCATGCATCAATTTTAACCCCCTGATGTCTACCTTTCCGATTTGATTGGCTAGATACACCAAATAACCCAATATAACCAATCAGAACATGGTAAGAAAACCTTAAATTTTTTGTACTATATAGATATGTCTATTTGATTGGTTACTCAAGATTTTATCCTGATATCTCAGGTCATGACCAATCAGAGATAACTGTAAAAAAGGTGGTAGACCTCGGGGGTAAAAACTCAAGAAAAAAATCCTTCAATCTGGGATGGCCCCTTGGTAATCGTGAAAAGGAGAGCACAAATGCCCCCTAACTTCTAAAATACCTTTTACCTGTCCCTCTCTTTTAGGGGCTTTTTTACTTAGTCCGTGCTGTTGAATTAGTTTTGAGCTTTCAATTTATCATAATGATAGTCAACCTATTGAGGGGGAACATTGATTTCACATTTAATTGAAATGTAGGGCTATGTCCTGTATAGTTGGTCCCTGGTATAAACCCAAAAAAATGTATTTTCACTTTGGTAATTAGTAATTTATTTGTAGTACACATCCTGTTGCCATGTATGTGTGCATTTTCCCAAAAACAAAAAAACTAAAAAATTATACTTTTTAATCCACATTTGCACGAAAAAAATCAAAGCATGCTGAATGAAACTAATCTTTCTCTCCACGTATTTGAAAATAGGTGGGATGTTTTACTTTTTGTGAAACTTCCTGGTAAAATATGCAAAATTAATATACCTTGTCCTATTGGCAGCAGTTGCTACCTCAATCCTAGGATTATTGTTCTGACTCCAAGAACGTACCATGGAAAAAGTTAAAACAAAAACATCATGCAATACAAAACTGAAAGTATAAAAGAATATCCACTATATGAAAAATAGCATGTAGCATCTACTGTACTCTGTCCAGCTCGAAGTACGAAGTAGCGACGCGGCGTATACATTGTACCGACTTCCAGCGCGCATAGGCAAAGCACAAGTGCACTGCAACTGAAAGTTTGCACTGGGTATACACATGCATCATCACTTCATACTTCAGACAAGACAAATTATATGTTAATAGGGTAGAACAACACATAAACATTACCTACGGTAAAGCATATACTATTTAAAAAAATTGCTAAAATGCAGCTATATCACAGATAGAACAATTTAATCCTAATTAGCAAGGTTGTTGGTGGCAGTGACATCACTGCTACTATTATGTTCATTGTGCACCTGACATGTTTTTGACCAATTTGCTAGCAAATGCCTATGTTCCATTGCTTCTGTGCTTGTATATAGACCTCTTTAAAGAGACAAGGTGGATTAAAACCTCAGCTGTATGTTGGCATCATGGGAACCAAAAATAGTAACAATTAAATTTAGTTGATAATTTGGCTCTTTTTTGGGGGTGGCCGGAAATAATGTACATTGCAAACATCCATTGCAAACATCTATTGCAAACATCCAAATCTTGCCTCCTAAAAATTGCAACATTGCTTATTCAAAATCAAAAGTAAGATGTTTTGTATTTGGCAGGGTAAAATATCAAATATTGGAATGGACTATGCTTATGCTGGTTGGTTGTAGAAGACCTGAGAACATTTCAGAGGTTTGTTGGAGAAACAAGTAGAAAGGAAACCAAAAGGTTAAATTGGAACTTGCTTGCTGTCCTAATCGGCCCTATAGACTTTGACAATAATAACACATTTTCATTGTGATGCATGTAGCAGAATTCACAAATATTGCACATAATTTACAAATCACCTCAATAAAACAAAATCGCCACAAAGCTGTAGGTTCACCACCCCCTTGTGACAGTTTCCCGTTTTTTATGAGGGCATATAGATAGCTCAATTTGCACTCCACCGTCTCTTAAAATCCAACCTCTTAGCGCAAACGACGAGATCACACCAAAGAATTCCCCATCAGCTCTTGTCTGCACTTTTAACCAAGTAGCATGACTCACCCATCAAGTACAGTGACACGGAAAGAAAGGGATATACTTTCCACAAACACAACTTAATACCAGTTTTATTATTAATACACAAGAATTGGAACAGAGGAGAGAAACAGAGGGGACAATGTCCCTGCAGGTTAGCCCTGATTCACAGCAAGTCTTTGGGGGTTTTAAGGTACTCTTTTGTTTGCCCTAGGAGTGTTGTTTAGTGTACACATGGAAATGTCAACTGAGTTAGCTTTGCTTGGAACCTGTCTGGCAAGAAATTATACTGTATAAGTGGAAATTTTCGCGAGGTTTTTATTTTCGCGAATTTCGCGGTTGAAATAAAAAAAGCGGTAAATAAAAGCTCGTGAAAATAACTTTTTCCAATAGATTTGTATTGCATAGGATGTCAATACCGTGAAATTAAATTCTCGCGCATTTGGCGAAATTGATAAAATTGCGACATATGTACACGAACATGTCCACTCTATACCAGTAGTTAAGAGGTTCCATTGGTCCTACTCTCCAGATTGCTCTCCCTAATTAGCTGGAGGCGGGGAATGCCCGCATTTTGTATTTCAGCCTGTTTTTTTTCTCTCCTCTCTCTCTCCCTCTCTCTCTCTTGGAAACCTGATGGTGGAGTAATAATCAGGTCAGGGCAGATTATCGGTCAATGCCATGGTCGGCCTAGCTAGCTGGCTTAGATAGCTCTGCAATCTGGAATAATCTCATTGGAAGAGGATGTGGTGGTGATGGCATCAATTTATGTATTTGTGTCTCTAGGTTTAACGCTTGCACAGCTGTCCGCAAGCCAGGCCTCTGTATGGCATATGATATTTAACATGTCAGCATGTTTTAAGAAGGCCCAATATTGACCAAGCCAGGCATGTTTGGACTTAATTGTTTCTTGCATGTTAATTTCAAATGTGGCAATGAAAAGGCTTTCATTTTGACAATATTTGCGAGTATATATTGTTTCAAATTTGGGCTATGTCAATTTGAATCAGCTCCCTGATTGTCAGTATCCAAAATGACAACCTATTTGTAGGTTTATGGTTTATTTTCCCTTCAAAAGAGATAGAATGAGAAGGTGATGAAAGTGCAGACTTTTGACATAACCATATTTGCCGGATTTCAATTCTGTAGGTTTGCTCAAATTTTGTCAAAGAGGTTAGTTTTCTGGGTTATTGCCTGCATGGATATATAATGGCTGGTATTCTGAAAGGGAGTCTAACTTTAGTCTTGGGTTTATACCAGGGTTAGTCCTACATGAGCGGATATTTTTTCTTTTCAAAATACTGTGAAAAGTTCAATGTCACAGGTGAGAAAATTCCTCATGGATGGGCCGAAATGGCACATCCATGAGGAATTTTCTCATCTGTGACAGCAACATTTTTAGAGTATGTTGGAAAGAAAAAAGGTCCACTCATGTAGGACTCCCTAAAAGTTAGACTCCCTTTCAGAATACCAGCCATTGTGTTCAAATCTTTCCTAATAATTTGGATCATAAATCAACATTCATGCATAGTTAGGGATACACCATCGATTAGATGTTAGAGGGGTCTGTATTAGGTTTTCAACAACAGCCAGTTGAAATCATGCTAGCATGGTTCACATGGTCAACCATAGGTTTGAGAAATGGGCACCAACAGTCCAACCTATGGTTGACCATGCATGGTTGAACCTATGGTTGATCATGGTTGAAGAATGCTCAATACAGAGAAGATCCTTTGTGTATCCCATGAATCAATCCTCTCTTTAACAAATTTCATTGTGTGTTGCAAGTTCGGGGCCTTTCAAATAATCTCAAATACATTGTGTCCTCCTTGTAAGTCACACATTATTGTGTGTCGCATTCGGGCCCATTCAAAAACATTGTGTCCCCGTTGTAGTCGCACATTTGAGCGCCTGATTAAGGACAATAAATGTGAGTCCTTAGTAATTTAAAGATGGACCCTTAAATCATTTAAACATTGCTATGTTATTTTTGCTCTGTTTTTAACTAAGGACTCACAAATAAATCATAATCCCCAAATGAAGGTGGGTTAGTCTTGCAAGTTTCTTTGAATCAGCCAAGGATTGGACCTGAAGATTTTCTTCTCCCATCACTGATCACTTAACCCGTGAGCAACAGACATTTGTAACAATCTCAAGTACAAAGGTTTGAGTGATTAAATATGTTGAAAGACTGACAGGAACCCCTGAAAAGCGATTATTAAGTGCCGCAAAGGTGCCTTAGGAGAGGGGCCAGACAAAGTTTGTACAGGTCAAATTTTAAATTGATCAATCATGTTGAAAAGTATATCATGTCATTTGTCTACGCACAGGATTCATCAAGAATGTTAGTTTGTACTATCTCAACGTAAATTTTAAGGTTTATAGGCTAAAAACAGCAAAAATCAATAAAAGGGTCAATTTCAGTTGTACGGGGTAAATTTAAAGTTGCCATATTTTATAAAAATGGTCAAAGTATTGATGGAGTTTTTCATAGGATAACTGAGGAATAGTTTTTTTGACTGTCTAAATGCTTAGGTTTACCGAATGAGGGTGCACCAAAGGTCAACATCCTTGCATTCAATGGGGCTTGACCTTTTTTCCGCCCTACTTTCTTAGCAAGCATTTGAGACACTCAAAGCTATTCTTTATTTTGAGTCCTAATGAGCTCCACCAATAATTTGCACCATTTTTTATCCAAATCGGAGCGACTAACATTTGACCCTTGTAACACTGTCATCACCCTTTTTTATGATTTTGCTGTTTTAACTGTTAAACTTTACGTTGTGGATAGTACAGAACTATACCTTTCCTTAAATCCGTATGGTTAGACAAATGACATGGTATACTTTTCACATGACTGAAGCATTTTTAAAAATTTGACCCCGTGTACAAATTTGTCTTGCCCCCTCTCTTAAGGCCCATTTTGTTGCACTTAAGAATTATGCTTCCAGGGTTCCTGTCAGTCTGTCTTCATATTTAATTACTCACTCAAACGCTTTTGGTACTTGAGATGTGTTCAAATGTCCTGCTAGCTCCTTGGCTACATGATACATGTGATATTCGCATTCTTGAAAAGGTTGGGCGATCTTCCAATCGCATTGGCTCGTGAGATACACACAGGATCTTTCTCTTCTCAATGACCTGGTCAGACCAATAGGTTTCAACCATGGTCAACCATGTTGGAACTGGTGGGGTGTCATTTCCAACTTTATGGGTGACCAAGGGGGGGGGGGGGGGGGGGGGGGGGGAGGGGGGGGGTCAAAGCACAGTTCCCCATGGTTAAGCACAGTTTAAGACCATGGTTGACTATGGTGAACCGTACTAGCATGGTTGACATTCGCCTGGGAGTAGGGCGTCCTGGATGTTAACATGTGACATCATAGGTCACACATCTATACCCCGAGAGGATTTCCAGGACCTTTCAAGGTCATCAGGGCCATCCGAGGTGAAATCAGAAAAGTTTGTTGTATGTCCTGAACTTGGCAGTTTAGTCAACATTTATGCCAAAAAATTTGACGGTAGGTCTTTTAAGGTCATCAGGGTCATCTAAGGTCAAATCAGTATAGAAGGCTTGAACAAAAGCTACAGATATCAGTTGGTGGCGCCATGATTGAGAGAAGATGTTTTATTTGCATGATTGTAAAATGATTTGAAATCATTAACGGCCATGTGTCTCATGGTTAAATTAATGAAGTTTACTATCTAAATGGAAATGGATAGTTTTCCAAACACATTTCCCATTGTGTATAATATGATATACACATAGGACTGCCATTAATTTGTGACACTTACCGTAGTAACTTAATATTATATACGAGACCTAAACACCTGTACAAGAAAGACTGGGTGGCAAACCGTCTTCTATCTTTGCTTTTGACATTTGATCGTAGTCATTCAGGACTAATAGCTTAGTCCAAGTACTTGTTTAAAATTGCATATTAAATGCAATGCATCATGTAGTATCAAGTATCAGAGGGGCATGGGGTGCATGTTGCCCCCCCAAAATTTTTTTCTTCCCCCTTTCCGTTCCCCTCTCCCGGGCCGAAAGGAGAAAAGAGATGAGATTTTTGCAAAAATCAATGACTTGGGGAAAAATCTGTTACAAATCTCCAAATTTTTATATTCCCCCCAAATTTCCACGTTCACTTTTTCCCCCTCAAAATTTCACTTTCTCCCCCCCAGAAAGAGGATCTGTGCCGCACTGGGACTAACAAGTAGAGAGAGACATTCACATTTTTTGACACTGTACAGGATTAAAATTAACTAGGGATTTCTCTGGGATAATTTTTATTAACCAAGCATACCCGCTCAATTTCAACACTTTTCTACCTTCTAAAAGGGAAAGATCAGAGGTGTTTTGATCATCCCAGATGGCATAGCAATGGCCTAACCTACTGTACTAAACACATGTCAGTCTTTAGGGGTAAAAAGTGTTCAAAAGTTCAAGAACCACAAGATATTTCATTAATCATTGCAAAAAATTCCCTAAGTCCTAAAGCTTGTGGGACTAAAATGAGCAATTAAAGTCAGGGTTTTATGTGTTAAGAATAGAATTTTAGTGGGATCACATTGACCCTATAGAGTTGAAATTTCCCAAACGGTGCAGTGAGGATGACTCAATACACCCTCTGAGGGAAGATAGGATCACGGTCGCTTGGATTTACTACCCGTAGTAACTTGAATAGAACCTCATAAAAAGATATTCAAGGCTATAGCGCACCTGTGTTGGCCTTCGTTAAAACATTTAAGAGCTCTATTGCAAAATCACGCGAACATCTCACCTGCTTTTCACCTCAAAAGATTTAGGATTGTCAGTGTATACTAATCTCTCGGATTAGCACATCTGTGATGTTTAAAGTGATATGTAAACACCACCACAGCCCCAGCCCCCACGTGGCTTTGCACCTGCAGACATTATTTGGGTTCAGCAGAGTGTATTGTTTGACCCTCGATGGATGCCAATCAAAAACTTGAGCGATTCTTATATACTGCGTGTTTTTCTGAGCAGTGATTTTGGTAAATACCGAAAATACTGCTCATGCCGGGTGACAGCCTTCAGTAGAAACAAGACGGGTAGCAAAATTTTTGACCATTGCCTTTCCTTTTTCGCTCACCGAGATCCACCTAAATAGGTGGGATAAGTCTCAAAATGGGGGGGTTTGGGTGTGCCTTTGTGTTTTCATTGTTGTCGGTCGCGGGTTTTGGAGAAAAGGGGTATATGTGGGTAACAGATGAGGAGGTCAAAGGTCATTAAGGGTCACTTAGGGCCATTCTATCTTGTACAAGTGGCATACACCTTCGATTAATATGTTGCTTGACCTTTTAAGTTCAACTTATTCTTTGCCACATAATCGGATGACCTATTTGGAATGGGTCACGGTGTCTTGTCCATATTTTTCTGTTTTTGAAACGCATCTAAACTAATAAACGTTGGGATGCTTTACCCAAAAGCACAAAAAAAAAAAAAAAAAATCAGCGTAGTCTTACCAATGGCACCCAACATTATAAAAGTTGGGATGCTTTCACCAAAAGCACCCAAACTAATAAAAGTTGAGAAGCTTTTAGTTGCCCAAAGTTGGGATGCTTTTACCAAAAGCACCCAAACTAAAAACAATTTGGATGCTTACCAAAAAGGCCCAAACTAATAAAAGTCAGGATGCGTTTGTCCAAAAGTACCCAAACTAATGAAAGTTGTGACACTATTCGAGGGTTTACTGCAAGAAAGCCCCATCTGCAATAGCTGCCATTTGTCAGTTGTGTTGTTATTAAGTGTTATATCTGCCAGATCTAACACCTGGCAGTTTTTGCAGAAGGGGCCTTTTGCACCCAAGATAATCAAGGTCGTGATGCTCTTACCAAAAGCACCTACACTATACTCGATTCATCTGATATGTGACCCCGTACCATTCTTGTGGAGGTGAAAATTCAATGAGGCGCAGGGACTTCTGTTAATCATGTTATTGTGAGGAATGTTAAGGCCTGAAATACACTATTGTGCATTTCCATACATGAATGAAATTGTATTTAGTGGCAGGTGAGCGAGTTATATGACCGGAGTGTCCTCCAACATAATCCGGTGTGGCACGTGCATTTGAATTCTTTCATTTTCCCTCTCCGACTTAATTGAATAGGTCCAAAATTCCAGGGGGACGAACGTATCACGCGAATCAACTATAATAAGGTTGGGATGCTCTTATGAAAAGCACTCAAACTAATAAAAGATGGGATAAAGTAATAAAAGTTGTGAGGCTTTATCCCAACCTCTGTTAATTATGGTTCATTATTTAATATTTGGATGTTTTTACCAAAAGCACCCAAACTAATAAAAATTAGAACAATTTACTAATCCACCCCCCCACAACAAATTTAGGATTTATGTTATGCCCACCAAATGATATTACCTTTTTTAAACCACCTCTAACCTTAACCCTGTTAATTTGATCTCTGAAGTTAACCTTATAAGACAACAACAGTTTTCAGACATAATTATCTGGAGCTGTTGGGAGAAGAGAATATTGTGCCTCATGGGAAGGGTTAATGGCTTAATGGATTCTCTGATGGGAAAATTGGTCAATTTCCCATGAGCATGCCTTTGATGTATGTGTGTAGAGAGAGACTTTGAAACAGTTAAGAGGTACACCAGACTCTTGTTTTCCTTTCAGAAATCCCAGTAATCAAATGTTTCTCATAAAACATGCTACCGATTAAAGTGTTATTTTTTTTTTCAGTTTTAACAAAAAAGGAAGAGAGAATCAGAAAAATCAGTATTTTTTTTTGCAGAAAAATCAGTTGTCATTTTTGTTTCTGCAGTAGTGGTTTGTCAATTGCAATGGGTAAGGATTTAGCGATAGCAAGAAGAATGGACAAAGCAAGCCGAAAAAGCAGAACTCCCAAAACATAAATAAAAAAATATGTAGTACCAAAACTAGTAAACAAAACTAAGCAAATAAATGATTTGCACATATTTTTATTAAAAGGTAAAACTGTGATGATTTTTCCAAGTTTAGTTGATCAAATTCAGTCATTTTTCCTTCAGTAAAATGTTGTTTTAGTCATTTTTAATTACTTTTTAACTACAATAACTATGGCCATAATTTCTGTTTTAGTGCCAAAATATGCACACATGTCTATGCTGCACTCTTATGCCATTCCATTTTATGTTGTTGTGGTGTTGCTTGGTGGGAGCATTTTCAAAATGGTCCGAGGGATTCATAACCATAATCTCACAAAATCCCACAGCACTGAGTGAGAAAAATGCATGAA
Organism: Ophioderma brevispina; assembly: GCA_023653785.1. Lineage (NCBI taxonomy): Eukaryota > Metazoa > Echinodermata > Ophiuroidea > Amphilepidida > Ophiodermatidae > Ophioderma > Ophioderma brevispina. The sequence goes on from JAMKCH010042168.1 coordinate 25,938, forward strand.
AAAAGTCCCGGATGTAGTGATCGGGTCATCAAACAAAGACACATGGACAAGAAATCGCTGGCCGGGCCAGCAAACATCCATGTAGGTGGTATCCCGGTCCATGGGGTGGCGTTGTTCGAGACTAGACCGAAGTTGCCAACTTTTCTTCTTCTCCTCTTCTGTCATCATTCACTACCTCACAGGTCGAGGCTGAGGATCAGCTGCGTTAAGGTTAATCGAAGTATGGGCTCTTGGTTCTGATAATTTGAAATTAAACTAAAAACAAAAACCAAAATCCAAAAAACAAAAAATTAAGATAAAAATAACTTGCTCTGACTGGACTTGCTCTCTCATAGCTGGATTGACTCTAAGTGCATAGAATAAGTACGGGTGATTAAAAAATAAAGTCACGTAGGGTGCATTGGCCCTTGTCAAGGTCTTGCACTCATAACATTAGGAAATAATAAATGGCCTGAGAAAACTAACACATAATTAGAACGTTGATCTTGTGTCTGAATATGACCAGATTGGTGTGCGCCAAGGCCTAAGTAGTCATCCAAGCCGAGATCAAGTCTTGAGTATAGCAGAAAGTGCTGCCTCTGGGCTGTTCCCGGTACTTATTTAGAATGGCTGGAAGTTACACTTATTTTGCTGATTACCATAAATAAAACAAGCGAGTTGGCGGATGTCGTTTCGCGCATACCACGGTCAAAGTTCCATATTAAAAAAAGGTTCTATGCGTTAACTAAACATCACAACTATGCCAAACTAACCGAGGCCACTATTTGGACGACATATTGAAAATTGCAATAAACCTTGTGGCTGATCTTTGCGATGATAAATTTTCTTCACAAAACATGTTCCGGATGTCTAAGGATCATCAAGGTTTGCTAAGACAAGAGCACTTCATCTAAACAAGGTTTGTGATCATTAGAGGGCAAAGTCCACAAGGGTCCCACACTGTTAAAAAACATGAGTCCCCTTCACCCAAGTGCATTGTAACTTGTAAATAAGCAAACTGATGTAATGATGCAGACGATTGTATTCATAATGAATGGGAGGACTTTGGTTTCAAAATTCAAACATGCCAAGTCGAAGAATATATATTTTAAAAAATCTTGAGAAATAAACTGCACATTGTTTTCAACATTCGGTATCTCTCCTAAATATTCCCAAATTCAGTGGTAAAGAAATGAATTATGATTGCTGGAACTAGTTTATAGTAATTTCCTAGTGCCAAAGTCAATTATTTATATCATTAGAGTTAACATTGTATACTAAATAAATATCTTAAACATGTCAAAGCTCAGGATGCCGAGGTTCCAAAATCAATCCAAACTAAAAAAAGATGAGAAAACACACATTAAAGGTGCTTGTTTCGATTTAAGTGTATATGTTTTTTACTGGAATGGAGAGCTGGCACGAACATACTTCACCACCAGTCAATGGAAACAAATTGCGGCCTTGATAATAGAAGCGATTCCAACGCCCTATCACTACTGGCTAATAATTGACGGGCTAATCGGTTAAAATGGTTTTGGCTATAGCTTTTGGAAAAAAAAAAAAAAAAATGGATTTGAAGCCCCTCAAATTTCAGGTTGACAGGGAAAAAATGAAGCCTTCATTGATATCAAAATTATACTACTTCCAGGGTTGTCAGGAGGTCCCAAATACGACAGAAAAAGCCACCTTAAAATAATATCTAAAAATTAATGACTGGCTGAGGATGCCAGAGCTTTCATAAATTAATCAAAAAGAAAATGAGAGAAAACACATTCGTAAAAGCTGTGAAATGTAAGAAATTTCATTGGCTGATGCTGGGTTCAATTCGTTTAATGGAACCCAGGTAGTCCTCGCTGCGTATTGATGTTATTTTAGGTTGAGGCTCGTGTCATATGCGTTTTGCTTACGTTTCGCGATGCTTGCAAACGTTGGCGTATGATCGTTGAGTTCAACGGATTGTTCGATTGTTGTCACTGGGTGGTGCAGTCCTTTCTTGTTGATTAAAAGCCAGTTTAAGTAAAACGTCACGAAATTGAAGGTTAAAGATCAATGAAGCTGGTTTAAAGAATGAGAATTAAGGTATGATTTGGGACCCGTACTCTCTTTACGAGAATGAACCCGGCGACCAACTAAGCCTGGAATTAAAGGAACTAATGATAAAACCGTATCAATGTAAGGAAATAATTTGCTTTAGTTTGCCGTTATTTAGGGCAAGCGGCGATATTGCAGAAAATATGCTGCCCAAACGTAGGCCCGTTGGCTACCATCCTATCAGTGCTCCCCTCCGACCCCAGGATACTCTCATCCTCAAGCCCGGTCCTCAATTTCGTCCCCTTCGTCCTCAATTATGTTTAAATGACGGGAATCAAGTTTCACACACAATTAGGGACGCAATTAGGTGTAATTAATTTTGAGCGAAAAATTACTCGTGATGGGAAGAAATTTCACGCGTTAGGGCCGCCTGCGTTTGCAAAACTTCTTGCCGGATCTCTTCGAAATATCATATCATATTTCGATTTCTCGCGATTTTCTGGGATTTATGGATCTATTTAAGTATTTTCAGGTAAATTTCTACAAGTTTTATTATTATATCGTCCGTCAAACGTATTTATATACCCTTTTCCGGTTGGTGCTTGTACATTTTTATCACCCACTTTTTGGCCTGATTTTTCAGGGTTTTGACACCCTAAACGCGATACGCGAGTTTATCGCGCCTATCTGTGAAAAACATACCTTTTTTACGCGTTTTGTTTTATTCGCACGGCTCTCTACACTTACAGACTTGGTGTTCACAACATGTTTCATAATAACCGTTTTGTAGTGTCGGGGTGTATATTATGGCGATGTTGAGGATAAAAGGCATCCAAGGTCGTCAAAGGTCATTTGAGGTCAATGTGCGAAAATACTTCAAGAACAAAGGCCCACCTCTTTCACAAAAAGTGACGGCCTTAGGATTTTGTAAAAAATGATTTTTTTTACACGTATTGCATACCCATATATGAAACTTGTTGTAGCCCCTTTAAAATCTTTCCTGCTCATTTCACCATAGACTCCCACCCAAGTTTAATGTCCACTACACCCAAGTGTTTACACCCCGTTTGACACCTCTTTGAACTTGAAGCCCGATGACTTTGATATCCACTAATCAACACAAAAATCGGTCTTCAGCCGGTCAAGGTGGCACCCACCCATGAGGAAGTTGTGACCCCTTGCAAAGAAGGACAAAGTTCCTTTTGGGAGCAGTTCAGTTTCACCGTCGTGTTGTATGGTTTTCAGCTTGTAACCATCAAAATTATAATAGTATTGCCTGTGCTTGTGTTTTTTCTCTGTCTGTAACAATTCTCAATCCCATTAAGCTCAAATCAGCATGCTTTATATAATATGCAGGTGTATTTATTTTTGATGGTTTCCCTTTTTGGAAGAAACAAATTGTTAAAAAACTGATGTCTAAGAAAAAGGACCATCATTCTCCCAAAGACCTACCATCATCTCAAATCATGGTTTCATTTATCAACTTTCGTCCCATCTGGTGTTCCATGAATTATTGTGAGGCTTTGCTTAGCAAATTGACAACAAAATTGACTGTTACCCTTGGGGTTTCAACCTATTTTGTTCTATCCATCATTTCCACAAGGAGCATGTGTTGATGATATGGGTAGGGTGTCAAGAGTGATGCATGGCTGATCAAATGATGAACAGAAATATTAAGGAAACTCATAGCTTGCTTTTAATTGAGAATGCAGGGTTTCCTAGAAACCATTTTACTCTTACTCACTTGAAAACATACCAGCATTAGAGGTGGTCCTTTTTGTTTTGTTTGGCCACACTTTTATATTATTCATTATCAATGTTAGGAAAGTCCAAATAAAAGGGCAGTGTGCTCGCCGTAAGGACCCTTTTCCATTTGTGACGTTTGCAATGGATTCCTATTCATCATGAATGACCTCCCGATACATCTGGCGAAAATCGCCACTCAATTTATCCGCTACTTTTTTTCAAAGCACCATTATAAGACAACATGCCCACAATACTATTAAGAGTTGCCAGGCAGTGAGGAGAGCAGGGGGTGAGTCAAAATTAGGCCAAGATTGGGTTAACCAAGGCACCGCTCAAGGCCAGTTGTTCAACTTCTCCTCATTCAGGCCATAGCTGGCCTGACCGACTGGAAGATGGCAATGCAAGGACCCACAGATGAGGATGGCCCTGGTTCTCAAATCATGGTCATTGCAACCATTAGCTCATTTTAATAACAAGATTTTATGACCCGACAGAAAAACAGCCCAGTGACAAAACTTAAGGTTGTGGATTGTAAGTTGACCTGGATTGCTGAAATTAATGTACTATAGTGTGTCACTACAAGATGGGACATGACCTGTGATAAAGTACATTGAGTTAGCAGTAGGAAGAGACCAACCTCATGAGGCAATTGAGAGTAAACATGCTTTGGTAGCTGTAGTGATTGTCAAAATGGAAACATCTCCTCTAAAAAATTTGAAAAAAGGTTGGCATGTAGAAATGGGGTTGCATTTTAAAGTGATGGGTATAGTTGCTGATGCCAAACTGGAGTAGTGAAATGGAGAGAAGTATGTCAGTAAAAAGGAAGTTGATAACAATGTGAGTAAAGAGCGGGAGAACCACTATAAAATGGGCATTTACTAGCAGCCTGATCCTGGAAAGGGAGTCAAATTAGCTGTTGAAAAAAGTTATGAAAATTGTGAGTTTTGAGTAGGAAAATAGTAGAATATCTGGAGAGTGGAGAGTTTTTGGGAGTTGACAAGACCTTGAAACCTATCCTGAATGCAGCACTTTGGAAAATATTGGGATAAAACTTGTGCTTTTCTCAGCAAATAAGTAAATTTTGAGTGCATCTTTAATGATGGCAAAAAAATTACTAAATGAGGCCTATGTGTTGTGATTAATCTTAAGAGTTGTTTGTTACCCCCAATATTAATTTGGAGTATACCTAATTACAACTTCAACTATTTTGTATTCCCACTATTCGCAGCAACACTAAAATGATACATCTCAGGAACTTAAGTCCATTTCTGATGGGATTAAATTGCCTCATTTTGTTTGATCTGATTACCATATTAGATCCAAAGATAAAGGTAGTTTTCTATTTTAGATCTAGCTCAGCAATATAAGATTTAGAAAAAAACTGGATTTGTATTCCTTTATGAAGGATTCTAAAAAAGGCCTCACTGCAGTTTTGACGAAATGAAGTGAAAACATTGCCAGATGCCACGAACAATCTTTGAATCTTTAAGGGTTAACCCGAGCATTTCTTGTTTCATTTATCTACCATAGTTATGATTAGCGGTCAAAGTTTATGTGTAGTCTGTTTATGTCCACCCAAATAGGAAAAAATGTGTGGAGGGGGTAGAACACAGCACTTAGGTGACGTGATGGTTGACTGACATTTTTCATCATATGTATTTGTTTCTTCTTTTCACCTTTTTCCTCCTCCCTCCTCTTCCCTCCTCCCTTCCCCCGTCTTCATAATACACATTGTGGTGGAATTGTATAGCTCCATTACAGGCCTGTTCTTGACTTTGGGGAACTCATGTTTGCCTTTCAGTATGTAAGTTGGGGCTTAGCAGTGAACTCTTCTTTTAAAAACTCTCATCTTAGTGTCTTTTACAAACCCATTCTTGGTTACCACAACCACAAGGCCCTGACATAGATAGACTTCACTTTACCATTTACCTTCCAAGAATATCTCCATCAGTTCTACTCCTAATTTTCCAAACATGCTATTGATCTCAAACTTTGAATTTGTTGTATGTGTAAGTCCTAAAACACACCATTGATATACAGTGAGTAAAATCATATTACTGTGATTGCAGTGTGTACTTAGTTAATGTTTTAAGTAATTAGTAGTTTCAACTCATAAGTTATTGATACCATCTCTTAAGCATCACAAGATCACTTTCAAGATCCACTGAAAGGTGTTAATGCTAATTGCTACATCAACTGATGGAAAACCATTGAGAGCGGACATTCACTTCGTTTTCCTGGCTCTTTGTCAGAGAGGAGAGAGAAAGAGGGACAATGCAAGAAAAAAGAGGAGAGTGAGAGAGTGAGTGAGCTGGAAAAGCAGGCCGGGTTGAGATGTCAATGACATTGGTTCAGTATAGGACAATCGCAAGCCAAGGCCTCGTTACTTATTCATACACTTGTAATATGGAATATCATTACCGGGGTTTTACCGACCGATATCCAAGCTGTTGCAGGATTGTGTTCAGAAGAGCGTTTTTGTCCTATTTTCTGTGTTAATTGTAGACTTAGAGTGGGACTTAACTATTATTGTACACATGAAATACTTATGGGCTGCATTACAACTAGGGCTACTTAAGATCTAATAACCCATCCCATATTTAAACCGGTCTTTAATACTTTATTTCCTAGATTACTTGAGGAAGATTTTTTGTCCTGCTTTCTTTGTAGAATGCATAACACCAGTTTCAGATGTTTCCCATAATGTAAAACAACTCAACAATACTCAATGACAATGAGGAACAGGACACAACTAACCATCCACTTAAAGCAGCACTGGCACATTTTCACAAATTTATGAAATTTCTTCAATTTGCTCAGAAATGGTGGTCTAGGCCATTGGAAGAATACAGATATATTTTACACATAAAAGTAACATGCTCAAAACAGTTAGGGGCATTAATAAGAGACTAAAGGCATCTAAGCAATCTGTAGGCTAACTAAGTTTGTTGTAACTTTAATCAACAAATGTGTCTATTACATGAATATCACATGCTCGAACTCATTGATATTAAAACCACAAAGGTCATAGACCAGTCAAACAGGGTGGATGCAATGGGAATCAACTCTGACGTGTATTTTATTTTGCTAAACACCATTTCCGTCTTCTGCTGAAGAAAATCACTCCAGATTCATTTAATTATAAAATCGTTTTGTTTACCCATAAGAGGCTGATTTGGGCTTAATCATTTCAGGTGAGGGCTAATGTGTGTACATAAAGGTAATTACAACAATGCAAAAATGTAAATTTTGAGGGCGCACTATCTTCCAAATGTACCAGTGTCTCTTTAAGAACCACATTTAATACTTTGTCAATTCTCGCAAACATCTCTTATCTGACTGGCATGACGGTACTACAAATAGTCCATCAAATACTCGTCCTACAGCTTCTCTTGCTACAGATAAGTACTAGGATTATTTTCACTTTGATCCAAGGTTTAACTTAATCCCTTTGTGGCTAGGGAATATCTTCTTTGTCCCTCTTGACCCCTGCATAATGTCACTGGCCAAGTGTAACACTGCAGAAAGTTTACAAAATAACAAACAGTGCACCTTGAATCCTACAATCTACCGTTTAAGTCAATTTTGTATACGTAATATTTCATGGTTTTTATTTATTTGAAAATCACTGACACTGAGTTGCTTTGGGACATAATCCATAAAAAAAGATATTTTAACTTCATAGGGTGAAGTGGTTCTGGGGGGGGCCTATGAGTGATATTTCAAAAATCAGGGAAAATGGTTTGGTTTTAATCAATAAATGTTGTTAAAAAAATTAGGGTTTTTTTTTAACTATATGAGTTGTTAATTATGTGTTTGACCCCCCCCCCCCCGATGTTTAGCTCCCACCCGATGTTTAGCTCCCACACCATGATGTTTCGCCCCTCCTAAGATTTTACCGTGTTGCAGCCCCTGGTCTTAGGAGCTGAATCGTTTGGCAAGGTTTAAGGCTAATGTATATAGGCTTCCTGGTTTAAGCCCTGCGGAGTCAAGTTTCTTGGGTTAATTTTCAATCAGTTTTATAAGGTCAGAAATTGCTTGATCATTACCATTACAAATGTAATGTGATCATAGATTTTCCTTGCTCCCACCCATTGAGTAAATGTGCAGTGTCTTGCAGTGGGTGTTGTTCAGTAAGGCCTAATGTTTTCAAGAGGCATGTAAAGCTGTTGGTCCCATGTATCAGGGAGACATCCTGAGTACAAAATCTTATCAAATGACTTATCTGCATTTGACATTGTAGATATTTGTATTTCCACATGGAAATTTGAAAAATTGTAATGCAAACCATAAAATAAACAGCCTATCCGGAAGTATTGTTTACTCAGTTTAGTCAAAGATGGGTCATGCTGGGAGAGGGGGCTTCATGAACCAGTTCCCCTTTAAAGGGACAGTCCATCTATTGTAAAAATCACTTCTCTCTTCAGTACAATTTTGCATTTCCATTTCAGGGAATTTCGCAAGTGACAATAAAGGTTCGTTCATACCTCGCTGCACTGTGCAGCAACTCAACATAACCTGCTGCAGTTAAAATAAATTTAACTCGGTTGCAGTACCGCAATGCAGTATACTGGACAGAGACCGTAATTCGAGCACTGCAACTTACCGCAACGCACGTTGCAGTGTAGTATGAACGGACCTGAACTCAAGTTTAAACTGCAGATAAACTGCATTGTGCTGGATATAAAATGACCTGTGTTGTAAAGTAGTGGTACCCCAAGGAGCTATTTGAAATGCAAATATTTTTTTTTGTTTAGCAGGTATTTGAACCAGGTTTGCATGTTTGCAAATCAAAAGAAATGAAATGACATTTTGGGAACAGTGTCAGGTGCATACACACACCAATGTCAATGCATTCCATTTTATGCTTGACACAATTTCAGACACCAGAGCACACATGCAATTTAACTCTGTTAAACATTAAAAAACATGAAGTCGGTTTTTTCCCCCAGCAAAGTGACCCAGTAACTAACCAACTTTTTCTCTATCAAATCATTTAAATTTTATCCAACGTGTTGTGGATTCAAAGCAAAGAGTGGTGGATTATCATTGGTAAGGGAGCTTTTTTACTGATGGGGAATGCTGTCAATGAGAAAAAATAGATAATACTAACAGAATTGTTTGAATGCCACATGACTTTAGGGAATGACAGAGACAATTTAAGCAGGATAAAGTGAGCAAAAATGTTACCTGCCTTGAAAAGGCCTGTCAATGTTTCCATCAAAACCGGGTTAGAGATAATAGCTTTTCCCCTAATATTTATTATGGAAATGATTAACTTGGCACATGATACAAAGTAGGCAATTTTATGGTTGGTTTATGTTTCAAGCCAAGTGCAAATTTAGCCTGGAATAGCTGTTAATGCATTTCGGAATTGACAAATGTACAATAGCTTTGGAAATGTTACTTGTGGGAATGACTCAATGCGAAATAAGACGGCCCTTGAATCGTCCCATCTTTTAGTGACTAGTAATTTCTATTTCTGCCTGGCAAGGGCTGTCAATGTCGTCCCATCAGAACGGAGAAATAGCCATAACTTCCTAATGTTTATTCTGGGAATGTTCCCAGCCCCGTTTTTGCCACATTTGCTGGCGATTAAAGTATGCCCGCTGTTGTCTTTTTTGTATATAGCCCAATCCATAACGGATATTCACCAAGTTTTTTAAGCCCTTGCCCTTCCCATGGGCATCCGTAAATCCTATTGAAACCGGCCGTGCACAGTCGTGAAGAACCTTTTATTACGTTCCAATCCGATCCCGAGTCGAAAATGGCTCACCTAGTGGCAACACTTATTGTAATTACACATTAATCAAGGCCCTGCTCTAAAGCATACCTTGTGGCCCCATTGTCGGTTTGAGGGCTGTGCTGCTGTGCTCTGCCGCACATACCAGCGCTTTAGACGGATGAAAATTTTTTGACCGGCAAGGACATACTAGAAACACCACCCAGAGGCAGTATCTTTTGTGTTTACAAACGCTGAATGGGGAGTAAAAAAAATAATTGACTACTATGATGGGGAAGTGAGTTGTGACAGTGTCATCCCTGACAAAGGGAGGGATAAAGGAAGATCTCCAGTACATTCACACTCCACACAGCCAGGTGAGGGAGATTTTAGGGCATATATTGACGCACGATCAATGATGAATTTGATAGCGAATGCCTCAACAGTAGATCGTGTTGAAATTGTCATGAAAATGTGGGGGACAAATAGCGTTGAGGTGTAACAGTTCACCCCCAAAAAAAAGACAGCGGGGGAGGAAAGATGGAGAACTATCAATTGTAGTGAATTGAACATTTTAAGGACCATTTTTTAGACAAATGAATGGAGTTTGATGGTGTCAACTTTTGTAGTGAAGTTTGGACATAAATTGGTCATAAATGTAGGTCATTTATGGGTGTTGTCCATCTTTGTGTGGGGTTTCTCAATGAAATCATCAAGTTATTTACTAAGTCAAGCAACATTTTGTGAGATTTGTTTGGAGCCCTATTTCAAGGTATAGCTCGACAGAATTGTTGGCATCCCATTTACATATTATATTATTTGTTTATTTTTTTTGTTTATTTATGTTTTTTAAAAAAAAAACGCGTGTTTTTTTGTTTTTAAAGGTGCAACTAGTCAAATAACAGGTGTCCTAAAAATCTGAAAATTCTGATTTTGGCACTGGACTGGCATAAAGCTTTCTACAAAAATTATCCCCTACTGTAAGGATTAAGCTGAGAATTGTGTTCTTTGGTAACAAATTTGGTGAAATTTCTCATTCAGCTATTTTCTATTGAAATTAAGCCTATCCAAATCACCTCTGTTTTCATTTTAAGTTTATTCTATAACTAAATAACAGGCAGGTAATCCATTGAGTCTCTAAGCTTTCATAATCACTAAATATCCACAGAAAATAACGGATAATGAAAATCTCTCTTTGCACTTTACTTCACAGGTTGTGTTTTCTCTATTGTTGAGACAGAGTTGCTATGCTCTTGAAGAAAATAGCCGGCGCGCCCAAGTCCCTGGCACAAATACATGTTTGGGTGGGTTTACACAACAACACACAATCACAGCATATGATGTTATTACTCACAACTGTCCGCACAATGAATTATTGTATGATGAATGTAGATGTCATTTGCTTACATTGCTATTTTCATATATCAATACATACCACAAAATCAACATACCCAGAGAACATGAAACTGTTTTGCCGTCGCTCGGACCTTCACTACTGGTGCTTCTTTGCTGCGGGTATAACTCAGACAGTCTCCCATTCACATGATCACCGTCTCTCAAGTTGGTGAACATAAATAATAATAACAACATTTATATAGCGCAAAATACCAAGGTTGCCCTAAGCCGGTGAAAGATCACATAACCAACAAGCCTTACAACAACACAACATAAAACACACAAAAAGAGCACTGGGAAATAGTCACTTGAACAAGAAGGTTTTGAGCATTGATTTGAATTGACCAATTGAAGCAGCAGAACGGATGGTATAAGGGTTATTGTTCCAGAGTTTGGGTGCAGCAACTGCAAAAGCACCGGTCCGCCATCAGAATATCTTGAACAATTGTCCGGGTTTTTACGTAAGCTGTTGAGCTGAGCGAAGCGAGCGGTTAGTGGACAATGATATGAGTTTGCTTATTTAGGCCGGTGCATAACCATGAATGGTTTGTAAGTGAGCAGCAGGATTTTGAATGAAATTCTGTCCTTAATAGTTAACCAATGGAAGATCATGAACGGTTGGAGATATAGTGTTCATGCCGCTTTTACCATTGATAAGACGAGCCGCAGAATTTTGAATTCTCTGAAGTGAAGACAGGAGATTTTTGGTAAACCATACAAAAGAGAGTTATTGCAGTCAAGATGAGATGAAACAAAAGCATGAATGAGGCGCTCAGTGGAATTGCTATCCAAGTATTTGCGAATGCGGCCGATCTTATAAATACCAAAAGAAGCTTTCTGACATATATTACGAACTACATGGCTTTTAACATACCACTAAAATAAGCCTGTTCTAAGACTATCTCTCGCACATTTTGGCTTTTTTCGAATAACTATACCATTGAATCTCTTTTGGGAGCCCTTTCTTTGACTTTTTTCATGCCCTTTACATTTGGCAACCCCTTTTTTCCTGTATTCTCTTTTTAATATTTTTTTTTTGCCCTAATTCTGGCAACATCTTAGCTTGCCTTTAGTTTCTTCCTTTTTGCCCTAAGCTTTTCTATCTTTTCCCCCTTTTCAGTTCACATTTTCTTTCCTTTCCGTTCTTCCTTCTTTCATTTTCTTTCTTTCTTTTCCTTTCCCTTTCCTTTCCTTTTCTTCTACTTTCCCCTTTCCTTTCCCTTTCCTTTCCCTTTCCTTTCCCTTTCCTTTCCCTTTCCTTTCCCTTCTCCCTTTTTTTGTTTCCCTCTTTTTTGGCACCCTGTTTGGTCACTTCTGGTGCCCCCCCCTGTAGCAACCTGGGTTTGGGGCAAGTGTCCCTTATGCCCCAAGATACGCCTCTGAGTAAATTTAAAACCTCTGGCTTGTCAAAGCCATCTTGGAACCTTGGCCAACAGCGTCTGAACACTGAATGGTTTACCCACGGCAAGCTAAATAAAACACACAATAGATGAGTATTTCAAAACATGTTTCAACTGTCTTAACACAGTTACCTGAACAGTAAGAATATTCTCTGTTTTAATGCCGGGGGTATCACCTTGTTCACTCAATGTAACAGGAGGTAACCCATGTGTCTCAGGGAACACACATATTTGTTGTCACTCCAGTGAAATGATAAAGTAACCCTTTAAATACTTACTGTCAACCTTAAAGCAAAATAGATTAATGTCATATCCTAAAATCAACGAGACAATAAAATAAACGCTGCTGGTTCGTAGAAATAGTGGGTGTTGACTTTCAGCTTTTATCACTGAGCTTGTGTTAATGGTTCGCGATCTTGCACTGAACATCTCTTTCACAATGCTGAAAACGTGAGCCAGTGGCACATGACCGAATCGGGAAAAAATTTATACCTGTATTGCAGTGGACACTAGGGATTTCAGTATTAATTTGGAAGTTTTCTCGTATCCATGTAGGGATTTTTTTTTCTTCTTTTTTGTGTATGATATGAAGGGAGGTTATTTCCACTTCAGGTCATTATCATGTTGATATGTGGGAATTTATTGAAGTTATTCATTGTAATGTTTTCCCCCTTCTTTGAATTTGAAAGCAATTGGCAATATTATTCAAGGGAGGGGGCACTGACTGTTAATGGCTATGGGTATGTGGGGTGGTCCAGAGTCCCAACAGTGGCATGTGCAGCAGGGGGGAGCTTTGGAGGCTTATACCCCCATCCCTACCCCCTCCCACGGGGGCGGTCTCAACTTTTTTTTTGGTAGGTATGCACCTGCTGGATTTCAAAAATTGATTTGAGGCCAAAAAAATGGGGTCTCCGGAACTAAGTTTTCCAAAAATTTCAGAAAATAAGCTGCGATTTCCCTCAATTTCCAGCTACTTTTTGAGGTTTTTGAAGAAAATTTGGTAGAATATGGCTTTGGACATGAAAAGTAGGGTCACTGGAACTGAAATGGTCCTAAAATGGGGGTCTGGAACTGAAAAAGAGCCTGTAAATGAGGGTCTTATAGGCAGTACATACCCATACTTCATCCCAATGTGAGGAGCCCCCTGGATCTCCCCCCCCCCCAATCTGGGAGGTTCCTGGACACACCCTTGCCCAATTCCTTCTACAGTTCTTTTGTTCTTTAGACCCCCTCCAGAGTATACTACTGTTCTTAAGAGCCTCACTTTGAGTAAATGTTGCAAAAGAAAAACTCCCCCCCCAAGTTCCCGTGGCCTTTTACCCAAGCAGATCAGTTAATCTTATCAACTAAGCACGTTAAAGATGTGGAAATTACCAAATTTGAAAGCTTAGAACATAAAGATGATAATAACTAAATTTCCATTATTGCATTAGTCCTCATAGTGCTCCTGAGTGCAACTTTTCTGAGGTTTGGTTGAAATGCTAATAGTTATCAGCAAAAGCTTCCAGATAAATTATGGGACATCCTTTCCAGTCATTTTAGTAAAAAAATCTGACTCCATCTTCACCGGAGTTATGGCATGCCCTCAAAGTCAATGGGTAAGAGGGTGGTTGCCACTTAAGTATTATTGCAAGGTACTTTAAAGAAATTTCTTCATAATATTTGTAATTAAACTCTGTATACTTAAACTATATAAAACTAGTCATTGTCATTATAGCCAAAAACATAAAGAAAATCAAACTTTCCTATTTTTTTTAGGGCCAAATTGAAATTTCGCCAATTGTACAATGTGTTTATAGAAATTGACATTTTTGCTGCCTTGTGAATTTTATAAATCATTATGATGTTATACTAGGTGTATTGGTACTTATTTTGGTTTTAATTGAAAGAAGACAATTGTTGCTATCCAGCGGTACCAAAATCACAAGTATAGGGTGCTTAATAATAAATGGCCAAGGGATGTTCCACCCCCCCCCAGGGCCAGATCATACAATCGGGTATCCCCAATTCTAATTTTTAACAAATAGAGACTTTTGAGCTTATCATTCACTGGTATAGTTTGCTCACCAATTACTGACGTAACTGTGCTAAAATCTTAATTTAAAAAAAAATTTGGGGGCGCTCTTCAAACTGTGGTGTTATTGCTTTTGTGTAAACTCTCGTTTTCAACACCACAAAGAAACTTGACATTTGAAGAAATAAAGATGACAAAACACTGAAGACCAGTTTGAATGCCAACACCTGTGTTTTGTAAATTAAACTCAACTAACAGACAGTTCCGACAATGAAAATGTGACACTCGGCACGTACGACATATAAATCCACCGACCAACAAGAACTGTGCCTCCAAATTTTTATGACAGCCAACCTAATAATGAAGCGGAAATCATACATTTTTTAAATTCCACTTTTTAGTTGTCTGAAGTGGCACGCTGTGACCTATTCCCTGCAATATTCTCCATATTGTCCCCATTTAGGCTTGATCAGATCAAATATGACATTTTTGCTGCAACCGTTATTTAGAAAATCTGGGTCAGACCGCAGAATAATATGACTGAATGTAAATGTCACGAAACAGACTATTATTTCATTTCTTCGTTTTCATTTTCCTTTCTTCCTTTCTTATTTTAATACCCGCAAACTGTCCATTCAATTTATATAATGGTATGGGCGTCAATATGTGCTTGTTTGGCTCCGTGGGGGGTTACTCGCTGTAATGCGGATCGGATGAGATCGCGATTACAGGAGTACAAAGGACCAAAAGAAAACCCGGGAAAAAAATGGAGAAATACACAGTAAAACGTAAGTTCAACCCTGACATGCTTTTTTATTATAAACGAATTCCAGCGCACTTGAGTAACTAAAAGTACACATTTTGCCCTTTTGTCCTGCTCAGGACTGTCTACCAGCCCGCTTGAGGTCTTAATTGTGGTAATCGGTTTGTTTTTCCGAACATTGAGTTATATAAATGTGGTTTTTGTAAACAAGGGAGTCCATGGGGTTTCCCCATCATGGACAGCATTTGTTGTGACAGGAAGGTAAATGTGTTGGGAGACCTACTCTTGCCCCTCATTTCAGTGAAGCATTAGCAGAACTAAGTCTATAGACTTTCCTTGGCTAGAAGTACAGAGCAAGTAAGTATCTTGGCGTAGTGTAAGAATTAGGCTTGGAATAGGTTGGGACCCTGATGCAGATTGGAGGGAGGGACGAGAAGAGAGGCCTCCCTAGTAGAACTCTTTAGTAGCTAGCTGAATTCATGACATGGTACATGGTCCATACCTTGCTCGTATAATGAATGTTTTATTTTGGTTCAAGATGGTAATTAGCGTAGTGCACATATTAGAGTGACCGGAGGAGATTTTTTTTAGGATACGACTTTCTCTCAAAGTTCACTGGTTGGTTGTAGACCACCTACCAGGAACGTTTCAAAGGTTTATTGGACACACAGGTGCAAAAGAAAACTGCAAACCCTGTTTAACTTGCCCGCTATCGTAATCGTTCCCCACAGAAAACCATGCTTTGGCTTTCTGTCGTGCACGACAACTACTAAATCATCATCTATTACACAAAGACGGTGTATTCGGCTTTATCACTAAAAGGGGTGTGATCTAATATATTTGTAATAAAATTCCAAATATTTAAAAAAACCGGAAATATTTTTTTCAAAAATTGGGGGCGCTTCTTTCTGCAAATCTCCTCATGTCTCTGTAAAGACACTATCATGATTTGCCAAATCAGAAAATCAAAGAAAAATCATCAAAATCAGACTCTGCATGTCTAGACGCAAGACCCAATTGGGCAAGCGTTTCTTCCTGCCCACTTCCCTCCATCCTTCACTCCCTCCCTTCAATCCCTCCCCCCTCCCGGGAGATAGGCTGGAAACAGATGTGGCATTAACATGATTCCCACATGGGCAGAAAACAAATTGGAATTTTTAACAGGGTAGCTTATGAATAGAGGATAATCCTCTAGAAGTCGCCTATTTAAGAGTTTGATTTTTTTAACAATCTACAAACTTGAAACAAAAACGGCAGTTCAGAGTAAGTTTTTCATATCTCTCTACTGTTGATTGATTTTATGGTAATTTTTATTTAAGCATTACACTGACAGGACTTTTAATGCCCAATAGCACTGTGATTAAGTAACCTTTAAGGTTTCCTTTAAAAAAAATAGGTTTAAAATGTAAAACATCTCTTTTCCCATGTTGCTTGGTTGTTTTGTATTGACCCTAGTCATCAGGCGTGGGAAAATATTCAGTTAAAGAATAACAAAAGAGAGCTTTGTTACTAAATCACCTTCCTTTCAACGCAAAAAAAGTAAGAAAGAAAGCCGAGTACTTCAAGTAACCAAGAAAACTACAAGTCCCTTGACTTGTATTGCTAACAACTAATTATTTGGGTGGCGATTGCTTCTTAGAGTGTGGAAATAGAGCCCAATTTATAAAAAAAAGGTTTGTCTCAGATCTTCTGCTCGCAAGGTGTTTAAATAATCACATTTTACTGCATTTCTTTTAAGGTTTTAAGATACCTTTTTTTTTAATGGTCCTAAAAGGAAAATTCAGCAGCAAAGTGGCGAAAAGGGGTGTCTTAAAGGCACTTGCAGTGATTTGTTATATAAAAAATAACAAAAAACAAACAGGTTTTGTCATGTCCTGTACAAGCAAAGGTATCCTAACATACGCCTGCCGTGATACAGACGCAAAAGCACCTACTAAGTAACAAAATCAGATAACTTAGTCATTATTGTCCGTACAGACCTTACTACATCACTCACGATTCATGTGTTTGAACATTGTGGTCATTTTCCTTTTTAAAACTGCCATTTCTTTAGTTTGTTAATCAGTAATTCATTGGCGTTTTTACAGATTATCTTTCACTTTTTATCTTCGCTGCGCATTCAAATATTTTGACTCTTCAGATGAATCAATGGGGACAGTGTCTTTAAAATGCAATACGAAAAATTGGACCTTTTTTTTTAAAAATGTTTTTTTTTTAAGATTTCCCAAAAAAAAAAAAAAAATGGCCTTTTTTCTTTTGAACACTTGTCACCAAAAGTGACTTTTGTCAAATTCTTTCTAAATTTTGGACTTTTATCACAAAAATCATCAAAAGGGGACCTTTTGCTCCCTTTGTAGAATTTGGGAGGGTGTGACCACACCTCCTTTTGCCAGAATTCACTGTGTGTGTGGTGGTTTGGCCCGTTGTGATTTCTTTATGAAGGACTTCAAATTGAGCTTAGTCGTGGGTTCACACAGTGTAGTATATGGACAAGCATTGTGTATATGTAAAAACGTGTTTGAAAATTGAGGGTGCCTCCTAATAAATAAGTGGTGTGCAAAACCTGGAGCCAAGAGAGTGGCTGAATTACTGGCAACACTGTCCTTAGCTGGTCTGGTGAGCTTGGTTAATGACTTTACAAAGTTTTTCATTATTCATCATACATATTGTCTGCCAAAGTAAACTTGTTTAGGGATAATCTGTACTGGGTACATGCGTAACTTCCCACCCTGTGGCCATTTGTTTCTAGGTGTGTAGCCTGAAGGTTATTAATTAAAACCAGGGTTCTCAATGGTGGCCCGCGGGCCAATCCGGCCCGCCACCAGTGATTTTTGGCCCTCAATCCAAATCCGCCCTCAACCATTGCTTTTTGGCCCTCGACTGGCTCAAATATATAAAGGGAAACATAAGAAATTCAGGTACATTTGGCCCTCAAGTAGGGAACTGTCAAGTATTTTGGCATTCTCTGGCCCATCAGCAAAATAATTGAGAACCCCTTAATTAACCATTCATAATGCAGCCTTAGGATTGTGAATTAACTCTTTGAATGCTTTACTTCCAGTCCTCCCTGCATTGTTTCTAGGTGTGCAGTATTAATTACATCCCAAATGCACCTGCAAGGATTTCGAAATTCTTTGCATGAAGTCCTGTGACCATGTAGGCACCTGTTCCCAACACACAAACTTGTTACTATCTAAACAAAAATGTTATACTCAGGAAGTTTTTTCACATTTCTAAAAGAGAACATTTTTCGCTACACTCTGTTTAGTCTGAATAACATGTAAAACTACATAATGAAATGAGGTGTACATCATCTGTGCCCCATAATGCCACAGGGGAGGATTTGGGGGGGGGGGCACACACCCCTTATTTTGGGCCGGGTACAGGGTAGCTCACAAGGGCACTGGGCACCCTGTAAAATCTAGAAAAATGTGAGTTTTTTCACACAGCTATAGAAGAATGAACTTTTTGTCTGCCGCTCAAGGCGCCGTGTAGTAAAAAACTTTGCCCCCCCTAGAATTCTGGATCCACCCCGGGTGCAAAAATGCACCTATTACACTCGTAGTCAAAGCCAAAAGTGAATGAAGACCCAATACTGGAAATTTACTCTTATATTATGCAGACAAAACCTTAGTGCTGTCTTCTACCATATTGGAGGTAAATGTGGATGTACAACTCCGTGGGAAGCTTTTTCATGACAACCCCTTAGACAAGGGGGTCACTTTTTTGTGAGAAATCCTAAAGAAACATGGTTCGCCTTTTCATTTGTAATTATAAGAAGGGTCTTATTTCTAAAACTGTCTCCAAATATGGTTAGAAATCCAAAATTTTGAAAAATGAGTATATACTGTAACCACTCGGGTATAAGCCCACCTTCGGGTATAGCCCACCCCAATTTTTAAAGACAATCAGGACTAGCAACACTCCAGGTATAAGCCCAGGTTGAAAATTTTAGGCATTTCACAAAACAACATGGCAGTAAAAAACTCACAAACAAAATCAAATCTTAAAACTTGAACTATTCTTTTTGAGCCATCAAAGTAGGGCCAAATGCATTGGGATTAATTGTTTGCTATACTTACTTTGAGGAATGTGAAGGGAAAATTAAAACACTTTTACTTTAAAGGTTTAATACTGCTTACAAAGAAAGTGTACATTAAGTGTTATCTGGTGAATAATAATGCGCTTGAAATGATATTGCAATTTGTGGTCTGATATTTGCTCCCAAGTTCTAGCCTCCTCCCCGGGTATAAGCCACCCCTATTTTGAAGTACAATCTTCCTTTAGGGGTGGGCCCTTATACCCGTGTGCTTACGGTAGGAAGCAAATCCTTAGAATATGGAGCTAAATGGGCTCACTTCTTGTACCAAAGACTTAAAAATGGGTAATGGTTTCCCCAATTCCTCAGTCACACATCTTAAACCAAATCACATTGAATATATTCTAGCAATGCAAATTTGAGCAATCTGAGCCAATTAATTCATTAGGAGACTTGTATAGGAGGTATGGTACTCCATACTTCAAGTGCCGAGTAAAGTACTGATATTTGTATTACAATAAATATAGGGTATAGTGCAATGCCTTTTTGGGAAATAGTGTGCTGCCAATATAGCAGTTGTTGGAATCCTTGAAATTTCAGTATGGCAACTATACTATTTCAAGCCACATGGATACATATACCTCTTCTTGCCTGATTATTAGAGCCAAAAACCAAAAAAACGACCTAAGACTAGGCGTTTTGTACTCATTTGTATACATGTTTAATGCTGTTCCCAATTGGTTTGAAAATGCATATACTGTTGAAAAAAATAGTTCGAATGACTCAGAGGTGGTAGTCAATAACCCACAATGCAACACCCAGTTTTGAATTTCAACACCCTCAATAGGGTCATGTGATCCCCCAAAAGCCAATTCTAACATAAAAATCCTGACTTTATACTCATTTTAGCCCACAAGCGTTAGTAAACTTAGGGAATTTTTGAATAATCATCAAAGTCTTTGGTTCTTAAAACTTTGGGGGAACACTTTATTATCCCTAGGTACTGACCTTGTTATACAGTTCAGTATAGGCACATTTCAGTGTATATGGATTGATTCACAATGCCCTCTGTGAATGAACTATAACTTTGTTCATCACCAAATTGATAAGAATACTGTGGGCACAACTGCACGCAACAATACTGCAGCACACGTAGTGCGCGATGTACGCGCGGCGTACGCTTGTGCTGAGAAGTGCCGCGTATAAACAAAGCCAAAAAATATTTTTTTGCCGATTAGGTGGATGAACAAAGTATATAGTTGCAGATTGTTGTTATCTAAAGTAGTTTTAAGTAGTAAAAGGTCATGTTTTTTCCCCTCGGGGGTCCTTATTTGGGAAGTATTATTGTATTATTTTTCAACACTATCCATTTTTTTGCAAGTGCCGGGTCTGTGTTGTAAAACAAACAGAAACCACCATGGTATAGATGTGTAAAGAAACACCACTGGGGTGTTTCCCCTTTGTGATATTTAATGTTCATAGTGCCTAGTCATAGCTTGAAAAAAAACCTACTGGATCTTATGGGAGAACAAAACAAAAGCAAAATCATTTGCCCAGATTGCTCTATTGTAGGCACTTAACACTAACTACATCTTACAAAAGAAGACAATGGTAACTGTAAGTTTTTGCAATAACAAATAACAAACCAACCTGTCCTAGACTACTTTGCCAGGATTTATTTGACCATGTGAATACTACCTCTCATGGGTCCACAATGAAGTTAAGAGTGACTTTTTGAGCCAGCACAGCACGGGTATGTAAATTTTGGAAGCTGGCTGCATTCAATTGGTTATTGACATGAAAATATGATGTTAACCAATCAAAATTGTTGTAAATGAACAAATAAGGCAGGTTAGTGATTGGAGGTGAAAACAGCACGAAGAACACCCTGTGCTGAATTTTATGATCATTCATGAGTTTGGATCAACACAAAAGTATATTTCTTAAAAAAAAGCGTATCATGATGACCTAGTTAGTTAACCCAACATCGCTACTTAAAAACTCAAATAAACAAATTAATCTTGTTAAAATGCTGGCTTATGTGTTGGGTGGAAAGGATAACAGCATGTATGTATCAACAGATGAGGATTTCCGTGTAAAACAGAATAAGGGCCTAGTAAAACCCTGGTACTATGTAGGTGTATGCAATACCTGGATGACTATAATTTAAACAACAGCTGAAAATTAATTGTGGAGTTTGGGAAATGTACACACTTACTCAAAATATATGAAAGTGACCAGAAGATGGGCAGTAAGAAAATCCAGGCCTACAGCTTCTGTAAATGAATTTTTTGAAGGGGAAACACCTCTTCAATTTTAAAAGGTGCATTTTGATGTTATGGGCAAATGTTTGCTCACACAACCACACCGCTGCCCCGTAGGCCATTTGTGTAGTATGTCACTCTTTAGTTATATAAGGATGGCCCGAAGTACAAAATGACCTTGAATCCCTCTTCTCCTCATCTCTTATCCTCATACTCATCATCATTATCCTTATTAGCCTCATCCTCATTCTCATCATGTCATCATCTTTATCTCTTTCCAAACAACAAGAATGAGACATTTGAATAATACTCCAGATGAAATACTCAAAAGGCCAGATAGACCTGAAACGAGCAGCCCCTTCTCTGTATCATGTACTTTATCCCATTAGCTTTATTCCGTCAACGAAATAAAGCACACATTACAAAGTATGTAAAGTTGGCAAAGGGCATTATCTAATTATGCCAAATTCTGCAAAGCACTCTGCAATGGTGTAATTCTCTTTTGATGAAACACTGTTAGTAAATGGAGAAAACCTGTGGTGTGCTTAGTAAAGAAAACCATGTCAGGTGAGCTTAGTACCTGGATATGTATGCTTAGACATCACCTGAAAATGCTGGTGTGGCGTTTTTTTAATGTGTTTAATCTAATTGAAACCCGTGAACACGACTATGCCTAGGTAGACAACTACAGGGCCACAAGGTCACACAAACGTTTTAAGGCGCTGATTCAAAACGTAAATGCTGGCTGCCTTGTGTTGACATGGGACCCTCACAGTAGTTGGACCAAGAGTGTGGTCATTATTGAAGTATGATTAAAGAGACACTGAAAAATAGTGTTGCCCTTCAAGATTTTTTCAAAATTGATATTTTTTCATGGTTTGTAAAGCCTTTCTATACATTAATCCGACACCTGAAATGATTTAGACCACAAATCTAGCCACATCCGTATGGGGTAAACAGACACGATTTTATAAACATGAATGGCCGCTGCGGCGACATTAATTCAGCCCAGACGAAGGGAACCCCAGGGCGAAGTTAACACAAGAAAAAGTCACGGCCGGTATTGGCCCCGTATGATGTTTCTCACGTCATGCACCCTATTTGACTGGTCTGGAACGTTTGTGGTTTTTTATATCAATGAGTAAGAGTCTATGTATTAGGTAATATACTACATTGGTGATTAAAGTTACGGGAAATTTAAAAGTTAGCCTGCACAATTTCCTGAATGTATTTAACTCTCTTATTTATACATCCCCATTCTTTGAGGATTCTCTATTCTTCCAATGGCCTAGATTTTTTTTTTTTTTTTTTTTAAGAAAT
The DNA here is from genome assembly GCA_023653785.1 of Ophioderma brevispina. Classification (NCBI taxonomy): domain Eukaryota; kingdom Metazoa; phylum Echinodermata; class Ophiuroidea; order Amphilepidida; family Ophiodermatidae; genus Ophioderma; species Ophioderma brevispina. The sequence goes on from JAMKCH010042168.1 coordinate 48,614, forward strand.
TTAATATTTGTGAAAATTGTGCCAGTGCCGACTTTAAGCACTTTGTTTTTAAGCTAGATAGAATAGGGCAATTGGGTGGAAAAGGTGATTGAATGGAAGTAGGGTTTAAGAGTTACACCCACCATCTAATTATCACACAATTTTAAGCAAAATTTGAGTGTCCCTGGGCGAACTACAAGATATCTCATGTATCAAGGTACCAAGAAAGTCATGCAAACATTTCCTTTTGGATTGTGAAAGGTGTAAACTAGTAAAATTCCAAAATGTTATGTTAAACCTGGATATCATCTATTATTAGACTTATTGCTGGAATCTTATGTTGCCAGTAGGATTTGTAGGGGAAACATCAATGCAATACCAGTACCATAAGTGTGGGTTTCTTGGTCATTGATGCTAGTTGGTGTTTCACCTTTTTGTGTCGCCTGCCTTAGCAAGGCAACAGAAACACATGTGGATCACTTTGTCCACTGTTGTTGTAGGTCTGTTTATGTTGTTGTTGTCGTCTGTGGTGAAAAAGGGTTACATTTGCCTGTAATGTCACAAAAAAATGATGGTTTCAAACCTAAACTTGAGTCATAGGTGCAACATGGGACCCTCATTTGTTGATGATTGCAGTCAAGTGTCACATACCAAGGTCAAATGTCATGTGAGGTGAAGGTGAAGTGTTGTTTGAGGTCAAAGGTCACATTTCAAGGTTTTCAAAGGTCATATGAGGCCTATCATTCACAAACCGTGATGGCCGCAGATGACATGGTGAGATAGTTACCAGCCAAATGAACAAAATTGACATATTCTATGCTATCATTGGTGATAGACAACTTAATCTCCAATTATTGGTCTCCAAAAACAATCATGTCAATGGATGACTTTTTTCTGTGGCCTTAATTTTTTGATCGTCAATTGTCAAAAAAATGGGTCAAACCTAAAATAGAGTTAATGATGTTATGTGCTAATTGTTCATCTTTAAAACACAGATTCTAAATAAAGAGAAAGACAAAGTAATGCAAGTTTAGAGAAAGCTGAATCCTCTGAAAACTCAGAAAAGCTCAATGGTGTTCAATTTAGTGTTGGTTAAAAATTCAAATATATATATACCAGAAGTAATTTATACCAGGAATCTTAACCATGGAAATTACGCTAAATACATCACTCTACCATGGTGAATACCAAAGTTGCTTCGCATGACCTTTGGGGTCATCACACCATCCCCAATCCAATCACTCAGATCCCTACTTTGGTCACAATTTTACATCCTTAAGCTTCAATTCTTGTTCATAATTGTGACCCACCCCCACACTCAACCTATGTTTAGAGCCGGATAATTGGTTAGGAAAAATAAGATATATTCCATTCCAAGCGTGGAAAGTAAACAGGACTTAACCCGGCTTTACTTAGGCTTCAATGTTCTATTTCCTCACATTTAATTTCCAATGCTTCGGCTTCTCTAATTGGATTCGGAAACAGGTAGATTGAGCCTGTGTTGTGGCTTGTGTTAGAGCATTTTAAAATACCTATCATCTTGTTTGAATTCTTCAGCAAATTCTATAGAAATTGTCATTGTGCTGTCATGTTATATGACATTCTCTCGGGCGAACCATATGGAAGTAAAAATTTTCAACAGAATGCATTGGTAAAGAGGTCGCACATTCACCTTGCCTTAAGTATGGAAAAAATGCAATACCAGTAAGTGTGTCATACTGTTGGGCTTGTTTGTATCATTCTTGTTGGCACACTTATGTAAAAGTGACCTTTTGAATGCATCAGTGATGTAGTTCACTATGAGCTACATTACAGTAGCCTCATTCACCTGGGACTAAGTTCAGTCAGGTATATGTGAATATGAATTAACACAAACCGACTTGTGTGTTCTGGGTATCATACTCGTACTCAAAAAGCAGGGGGTATTTTCTCAATACACTGAACTGTGCCATGGAAATTGAGAATATAATTGGCTTGCATATGAGCTACAATATGCTCATCCATCAAGGACACAGTTCAGTCAGCTGTTAATGTACTGGGTTCGAGCCCCGCTGAGGCCAATATGTTGTGCACTTGTGCAAGGCACTTTACCTCGCTTGCCTCTCTACACCCAGGTGCTAAATGGGGAGCTGTTAGGAATATTGTCCATTGGGTGCTGCCCAAAGCTATGAGTATGCCTTGGGCATTTGTAAGGCAACTGACATATTCTAGTGGCAGCGGAATAAATGTGAAGCGATTTGGTAGCGATTTGTTACATTGTGAAAGGCGCTATATAAATGTCGACATTTATTTATTTTACAAATATTTTAAAACACAAACTGATTTGTGTGTTCTGGGCATCAGAAATCAACCTCAAAACCAGGGGGTGTATTTTCTCAATACACTGGTGAATGGAAGGTACTGAACTGTGCCATCCATGAGAATTGAGACTGTCTTGGCTCATAGTGATATGAGTTACAATATGCTCATCACCAAGGACACAGTTCAGTGGCCTGTTAATATACCTGTATTAACACAAACTGACTTGTGTGTTCTGGGTATCATAAATCATACTCAAAACCTGGAGGTATATTTTCTAAATACACTGGTGAATGGATAGTACTGAACTGGGCCATGGGAATTGAGACTGTCTTGGCTCATAGTGATATGAGCTACAATATACTCATCCACCAAGGACACAGTTTATTGAGCTGTTAATGTACCTGTATAAACACAAACTGACTTGTGTGCTCTGGGTATCATATATCATCCTCAAAAACCAGGGGGTGTTTTCTCAATACACTGGTGAATGGAAGCACTGAACTGTGCCATGGGTGTTGATACTTTGTTCTTTCATACATACATAGTGTGAAGTGGGGGTCTGGAACTCACTGTTTCAATTGTTTTTCCCCACCTTTTTACTGAAAATCATCATACTCCACTCTTCTTCTTTAGAATTATTGAGAGTCTACTGAAGTTCAAAACAAACGGTTAGCATTCTACAATGTATTGTCTTTTGCCTATCTGCAGAGTTGTGTCCCCAAGGAGTTGCAGTTATTCCAAGTATAGGCTTTACTATAGAACTGATTGGCAATTTTGCAAAAGCCAGCACAAAACTAGAATTCCATGCCATGAACGATTGTAATTGGATGTGAAATTGTAGGGTTTTTGATTTGATTTAAACATTCCACAGTGATTTTAGTGTGAAAATTGCATTTTATCCAGCATCTGAGCCCATGATTTTTTAAAAATTTCCTATTCATGCTTTTGCCCTTTTTTAATTTCGTCCAATTTTACCAAAAAAATAAACTAAATAAAATAAAGCACTCACATCTGACATGGTCACAGAGCCACCTTGATTAACAAACGGAACAAATACAACACCTGAGCAAGAGAGAATCTTGCTGGTTTTAATATAAAGTGCACAAGACACAAGGTAGTTGCTCATCTTGACCTGTTAACATCATAGCTAACACAACCCCATCCCCAGAATGCAGAGTTCATTTACTCATACCACATAGGAACTTAGCATTGAACCCTGTCTACTTTGGGAATTGTGAACTCATACCCACAAACCAATAGGTCAGTTGCTGAGACACATTAGTGGATAGCAGTCATGGAAATTAGCACTCTGAGATTGAGACTATGTGGGCAGTTGAAGTGGTTAATAACTGACTGGACCAGTTGACTGACATGATGGTTAGCAGCTGGTTGAATCAAGCATTTAATTGACTTTTTTGTTGCAAGTAACATGTTCTTGATTGCTTATTGACCATGACTTTGATACAGTGACCGTGACTCTCTCACTTGCTCTTGCAAACTCTGCTGGACAATCATTAGGTAAAGGAATTGTCCAGTTTTATTCATTGCAGTTGACAAGCTTGCAGCAGAAGAAGGGGGTAGAAAATCCTGTGGGTGCTTTTGAAAATGTGGAAATATTACAACCACCTTCAAATTTCTCATTTAACTGCAAGGAGTGAGGGAAAGAAAAGAAACATTGAATAAAATTACAAACTTTTCAAGAAGAGATGACATCAGTGTTCTGCATGTGTATTCTTGGCACATGAGTTAAACACTACAAATAAACCTTAAAATAAACTTTAAACCAGGAAGGAAAGTAGCTAAAGCAGTGATCTTGATTCTGTCATCAATTGGTATATGATTTCATTTGTGGTCGGTCTTCATAACAATAGCACAAATGTTTGAGGGCTTGTATGCTATCTTCTGTAGACAGCAGCAGAACATAAACATCAGAAGTAAGAACTTATGAAGTAGATTAATGTGATATTGTTGTATTAAATAACAACATGATTACATGGTAACTGAAGAATGTGGTTAACAACAACTTTGAACTTTAAAATAAATTTGAACAAGTTAAAAGAAATCAAATTTTACATGCAAATGTGAAATTAAAACAAGGAATAAAAGGTGAACAAAATTAAATATTATTGAGAAAATTATGTGTGGTAGTGATTTATTCTGTGTAAGTCATAAAAATGTCATGCATAAATAATTTAATTTGCATCACCTGTTGAAGCCAGTACTTGGCTATTTTCTTGAAGTATCATGAAATTTGGAAAGATTTAGTATTGTGCCACCACCCTAGGAATTTGGCAGCCTCAACAGAATAAACTGTATGTTGAAGGATGTGGTGGCAGAGTATGAAATTCATCCTGGGAATTTCATCAAAAAGATAATAATACTGAAAAAAAACCTTTAGCAACTCTTATTTTGTTCCCTATTTTGAACAGTGTTCCTTGTCATTTTCTTGGGATATCAAAAAAAAGAACACCTCTGGAATAATGTTTCTACGTAACATAAAACTAACATCTTTTTTATTTCATGTTTTATACACAAACACTTTTTTAATGATTTTCTCAAAAATTAACAATTGCAACTAAATTTGGTGGTTGTTATATTTTCCTGGAAACATTCCTTTTTTTAAATGTATACGTTTGTGTAGCCTGCAGTAATATTTAAATATGTTTACTTGAATCTAAGATGCACCGATCCCTTTGAAAAAAAAAATAGAATTACGGTAGGTTGGGTTATGCCAACACAATATTTTTTTAAAGTCTAAGGTATGTGTAAGTAATCCAGTAGTGGTACTCTTTAGGCCCTTTGAATATTATATAAGTAAGAAGAATTTGTTGACATCATCTTCGATGTCTAAGGTGCATGATCAAGATGAGGGAACTTTCTTGAGATCAGCGGTGAACTTGGTGCTGTCTATCACATGCTTGGTAAAAGTACAAGTGCAATGATGCAACTGCGTGCAATTATAACACACTTGACTAGCTAGCAAGTCACTGTCTTCTCTACTCTGTTCAGTGTAAGGTGGAACATGACCCCATTCTTTTGCACTTATATTCTACACATTTTGGCAGAGGAGCTGCTCCAAGTCCTGTGAAAATAAACCATATAGCTACTATAGTATATTTACTCTAGGCTTGGATTATGACCTTGGTCTTCCATATTGTTATTTCAGTGTACTTTATCAAAGGTCACGTGTCATCTTATAGTGAAAACACTTTTGTGTGTTGGTTTCTAACTTGGAATTATAATTTCAACAGAATGGGTTGTTCAGCTTCAGATCAGCTCTACCCCTGTGGAAGTAGAGATGCTCAAGAGAAAATTTCGCTGAATTCCCACAATCCAATACACGCTAGCGACGAATGAGGGTGTGTGATAATTGCACTGGCGATAATATTGTGATGCGTTATTTCTTCAGGGTCCAACAATATACTAACAATAATTCTGAGCAATTGATATCTTTGGCTATAAAATTTCAATTTCCTACAAAGATTTCTGGTTAGATTCAGCAAAATCTAACATATTCTCATTTTTTACCTGTGTGTAAGTAAACTGAAACATTGGCCTTCAAACTTCGACATACTATTTTGTTTTCTCGTATGCTATCAATCACCTTGCGACATGTTACAATGCACAAAGTTTAATCTTGATCTGTTTATACCACCGGACTGCGATTCCTATGTTTTCAAACAGAAATAAAGTGTACTGACTTTGCTAACTTGATCAAGATTAAGCTTTGTGCTGTTGCAGTGCCATGCGCAACCAGCAGGCAAAAAAAAGTCGCCATTATATTATCCAAGTGGTCGTAACGCACATGCTTTACACATGCGGTCGGCAATTTTGAGCTGTACACCAAATTCAAATGTCCCTACCTGTGATACAATGCGAACTGTTCTTGAGACAATTTTTTGTCATATTTTTGTATTTTAACACTTCAAGGTTAACATAAATGGACGTTTCTCCATCCCCGTAATAAACATACTCTTAGCACCCCAAGTAACCCAAGTTCTTCAGTGTTCTGAAAATGTTGATTTCAGCAGTCCCTATCATGTGATTTAACCAGTTTAAACATCACAACTAGGATTTGTATGCAGTTTTGAACCAAATTC
>JAMKCH010042169.1:0-12951 GCA_023653785.1 Ophioderma brevispina
TTCGAAAGTTTTAGTTGTGATCTATAGGGAAATGAATTCATAATATTCAAAATATTGTCACGCGGGGTGCAAATCAGCGGGCGCGATGTGGTATTTCTACGTGTATTTCAATGGAGCGATTATTTAGTGGTGTGCGCCCACCACTGCATTGGGTTTTGGTCAATTCAGGATTAATCTTCTTGCTGCGCAGAAGAAAAAGTGTAACCTTTTTGGGACCACTCTGTAGGTATGATCAACGTTTTTAAAAGGTAATTATAGTTGATGTTTTAAGTTTTATTTAAATAAAGTGTTCATGGAAATTTCGTATATAAAGGTGTCTGGGGTGGGTGCGGGAGGGGTGTTTTGCTATGTTCGCTTTCCAAAACACATTTTCCCATGCATATTTGATAGAAACAATTTGAAATAATGCTTATAGGTATGCATGATCAACGGTTTTAAAAAGTAAAATAAAATTGATGGGTTAACATTTGTTAAATGCAAAGTGTCAATGGATAGTACGCGACTGTTTATCGAGCTGCCGGGGTGAGTGCGGGCAAAGTGCGTAACGCAATATAATGTCCACTTTCCAAATAACATTTTACATGCAAATTTGATGTTAACAATATTACTTATAATGCATGACCAACCGTTTTGCAAAGCAAAATCCAATTGTTTTAGTTTTTGCCTGATGTAATGGCTGTAATACAGCCATGTGCCGCGTAAGTGATATGGGTGTAGGTGCGGGCGAAACTTAGGAGTATTTAGTTTTTCCAAGGCATATTTTCTACTTAATAATTGATAGACCCAATTTAAAATTGCAAGTTACGTGTAATTATAAAAGTAGTAATATAGGCCTACTTTGAGTAACGGTCTGAATAAGATAAACGTACCTGGTGTAAGGCTAATTTTAGAATGAAACAAGTTGGTGCACAGGCCGTTTCATGCATTTAAGGTAGTTCAAAAATTTCTCAAATCTGGAGAAACCTTACACTTAAATTAGGTCTGCAATTACTTTTTAAAACCGCGCGTAGCGCGGAACAATTTTGCAAATTTTATGGGTTATAGGATATTTTCCAATGTAAGTAACAGGGCAATTTTTTTCTGTGTTTCCACGGGGCAAGTTTTTTTAAACCTCTTATAAGGTGTGGGTAAAGTTATTTTTTTACTGGAAAGTGGGGAATTTTTTTTTGGGTTTTTTTGCTCGTATGGTGGGTGAATTTCCACCCCCCCTTAAAGTCTAATGGTGCGTCCCTAAGGGCCCGGGAAAATTGTGTTTTCTAGATGGGCTCTCGTGGTAAATGTTCATTAAGAGTTCATATATCAAGAGACGCGAGGGGTGTGGTATGGTGCCCCCTCCCCCTCCCGCGCGAAGTGCGAAACCCTTGCAATGTTCGCTGTCCAAAACGCATTTTCTCATGGTGGTGTGATCAAAGTAAAAAGTAAGGTTTAGTTGACTTCTTTTTGTATGAATCACGTTACATCATGTGACATGTTCGTGGAGAGTTCCTATATCAAGCGACAAGAGATGTGAGTGCGGGAGGCTTGAAACCTTTTGCAATGTTCGCTTTCCACAACACATTTTCTCATGCAAATTTGACAATTTGAAATATGCAAGTAGTCCCCTATATAATGCTTGGAAAGAGTTCCATATAGCCCTGCACTGAAATCGGGTCTATAACTCCTTATAGGTGCAACGAATGATTTTTGGGCATTCATATTGTTATGACGTCTCGTAGGCGTCACAGGTCAGAAATACCTTTCAAACACGAATAAATGAGCCTTGTGCAAGTAATCTGAATTGTATAATATAACACAGATTTAATGATTTTTAATTGGTTTGGTTCAAGAATTTGGTATGTCCAAAAGCAATATTACATATATTAAAATTACACACAATTTTATACTTAAGACTTCTCTAGTGTCCTGTGTTGAAACCGTTGCAGTTCAACGATGATATGTCCTCACAGCGAAGACTCCAAAATGACAGCGCATAAGTTCACATAAATACCCATGGTATATTCCTTGCGAATCTTCTGAGACTTGAATGTAATTCTGTCCAGCAGTTCAAGACGACAAGGTTTTCCCTCGACGACACGAATTTTCTGCAATACAATCCAGGTATTCTACCACCATCAGTCTGTCGCTAAAGTCCTCATATAGGACCACAAACTGGAATCCCGTTTGATTCCAAAACTGAAGCTCTTCTGGCTTAAAAGACGACAGCAGACACTTTAGCTATCAAGCTCCGGCGGCATCCAATATTTTATAAATCCTGGCAATATGTAAAGCTCAAATCTCCCATTATTGTAGATTAAAAAAAAATACATCATCTGAATTGCGTCATTTCACATAACATCATGGGGGAATCCCCAGATTTTGCAACATGTTTTGATCTCAAAGCATAAACAAGTTGAATGAGTTTCTAAGTTTACATCTTGGGGAATCCCCATTCACCACTTGTGCAATCTATCTAGTTATAAACAACAGGTGTATATCTCAACATAGTACTAGGGGAATTCCCTATTCTGTTTTCATTAAGGCTTTTCACACTGAGCCGGTGATCGATAGACTTTTGCGATCGATCGCCGTCTGTAGACTTCAAACCAGCAACCAAATTCATTATAATACTTCACAAACTCTGACACACATGTCGCTGTTGTACTTCCTCAAATAACAGCACACATTCGTTCACTAATGGAAGTTACGTAAGAGTCTATCCGCCATGTTGAATTTCCTTACTCATTCCGTTCAAATTCACGAGCGGAAAACTCACAATTTCTGTGCAGAAACAAACCAAGGTGACAAATCATCACTTAAAAGATGGCCATATACCTCAGCATTAAAAAAGTGTTCGACAACCACTGCCGTAAATGCCTCAAAAAGAGGTATTTCGTGAGAGTAGCAGCTCATTAAATACTTCCTTTGGAAAACTTACATCATAACTAAAGCGCTATTGCGAATGCGCGTCTAGTATTCAGAAAACGGCTGCACTAGTCTTCAAAAACGGCGATCGATCGCAAAAGTCGATCGATCACCGGCTCAGTGTGAAAAGCCTTAATAAAAAGTATACTTTTCCTTCCCGTTAGAAAAATCTTTTCTCAAATAAATATATTTGAAGAATCAAATTAAATAACATTAAAAATTATAAAAAAAGAAAAATTAAAAACAATATTTATGATTTCATATAACCCCAATTATTTCTTACTTTGTATTTGGCTACAGCTACAGAAATGCCTTGAAATTTGAAACAAAGGCGATTTTGATTTGCTTAATTTCAATGTAAATCATGGGCTGTAAGACATAGTCATTCCGAAATTTCACAATGTTTGTACCACAGAAAATCTCAGATTAGTCATTTCACATGGGTATATTTGTTGAATAGAAACTTTATATGCAGAAATCAGAATTTTTGCATATTTTTTCGGGACACCTGTTATGTGAAACTCTCGTTGCACCTGTAACCACGTGTAGCGGCGAAAATTTGGAATTTTTATGGGTTCAAAGTATATTTCCGTATAAAGTATTCGGCGAGTTTGGGGGGGGACGACGGCTCCCTTGGATCCGCCATTCTAATTTTTGAATACCCATACTGATTTAAGACAATCGAAACTTTTCCGCTACGCTCTCCCTTCCTCCCCATCTTTCTCTTCTCTTTCTCTCTCTCTCTCCCCTTCTTCTTTCTCTCCCTCTTTTTGTTTCTCTCTCTCTGTCTCTCTCTTGTCCTCCCCTCTTTCTCTCGCTTTTTTTTTTTTTTTGCTTCTCAAAAAGTGGTGCGGCGATTGCCGCACCTGGCGCATAGCTTGCGCCGGCCCTGGATTTAGGACATGGTCCTGGACCATATGGTCCTGGAATATATTCAGGCACAAATCTCCTAGAAGCAAACTACACATGTGTAGAGATTCCTTTGGTATTTGTGTAGGAGTTTTCTGTAACCTGACCCATCTGACCACGTTTTTTCTGACACCGTCATGAATCGGAAACCCTTCACGTACTACGCCCTTTTATTCCGTTAGGGTTTCCAAATCATAAGTGTGGTCAGAAAAAAGTGTGTCATATGGGTCAGGTTACGAAAACTCCCATTTATGTGTATCTGTCTGTGTTGCAAATGTTAACCCTAGGCACTATTGGACCCATACTTTTTACCCATTGCTTAATTCACTTCATACGTGGTTAGAAGTACCACTGGCTCAAGCTCATATGGGGTTGTACACAGACCTTGGTTTGAGGCGTGTTAATTGATTGCATAATTGCACTCAATACTCTCCTGAAATACCTTTTAGTGGGGTGATTTATATACACCCTCAATTTCTACTCCTGGTAAGGTGCTGTCTAAAAACAGAACATTTTTGGCACCCTTCGGCCCTAAAAAAAATTGTTTGATTGCCGTAACATAAGAAAAAACATAGGGTAGGTGTCGGTTTTTTTTTTTTTTTTTTTTAATGTTTCCACATACCGGAAGTGGCGAGCGTGGCCTAGCGGTTAGGGTGGCTTGCCTTCTGGCGCAACTTTACAATCAAAATTCCCAGGGTTCGATCCCGGTGGGGTCGTGGCCCTTGCTGGGATTTCTTCGGGTACTACATTTGGATTTGATCTGTAGACCAGCTATTGATTAAATAAGATTACCGCTCCCTCCATGGTTCACTGGATTGGGCAAATGGATCATGAAACCATCCTCGTCCTTCGGAGGGGACGTTTAAGCCGCTGTCCCGTGTACAAAGAGCCACAACTGTACATGTACACTCGCAGTCAGTGTCGAATACAGAGTAGGGTTGTACCACCCCTGATGTTCCCAATCCGCCCAAGCCTCAAAAATGCGGGCCATGTTAAGAGCGTTCGTATCATGATACACGCGGCCCCGGGTAAGCACACTTGCTGAACGCAATCCGAACACCACCACAAAGAAATAACAATGACTTGTGGATAGGCCTACTAATAAAAAAAACATACCAGAACACAAAAGATATGGACACACATACAAAAACGAAGGGAAACATATTCACTTTTCTGTAACAATCTTTTATTTGTACATTTTTGAATTTCTGCAATCTTTAGGGTACCGAAGTATGACGTCATAAATTCCTGTTTTTGCATTTCAGATTTCATGACCATAAAAAAAAATATTTAGGGTCGCGGTACAAAAATGGGTCGGTAGGGTCCGCCATTACAACAATTTTTTTTAGGCCTTACCTAGGGACCGGAGACTCCACGTGTAGAAAAACCCGATTCCGCGCGCGATTTTCGGCAATTCCGCGTTTTCCGCACACCGAAAAATTCAACATTTTCATTTTCAACAATCACCATCCGCGGCTGAAAAATATGCCGAATATGAATACACAATTAAGGCGAGGCTAAACAACCATATCCATTTTACAGAGTGTAAAATAAATCACAAATGCGATAGCAACAACACAAGCATCTGGAACGCTGATTTTCTTATGAAAAGTTTCCTGCTCACAATATGATACAAGACCAATATGTTATATGAATGAAACAATTCTACAAATTAAGTAGAAGAGGGTCAAGGTGCAACAATTCACTTGCCTCAACTCTTGATTACAACACAGTTAGCTTGTTAGGTGATTAAGTTGTCGCCTTGTCAATCTAAAATATGCTATTGTCTTGCAAGATAAGGTTATTGACATTTCTCACGTGTTGAACATTAACGCTGAATAGCCAGTGAAATGCTTTTGTCTAGTGTTCGTTTGCAATAAATTTTTTAATCAAAGTAAATAGGATAGTTGTAGTGGCATACCAGAATGAAGGAGTGGGGGCACATTGAAGAGCTAAAAACTGGCTTGTTATCAGCAAGGAAACGTTCTCAGAGTCTTTATTCAAGTAGGATTGTTATGGTATCAAGTCCCTGACTATACCCAAGTATAATTGGCGTACCTGGGTAAAGAGCTACGAGGACCAGAATGGGTGAGTCGACAACATGCAGTTTTACTCCGTTGGCACCCCCGCTTGACGATCCTGGGTAGGCCACTGAATTGGTTGGGTTTTGCAGTGGCTTAAAACTTTGCTCTACAAAAGCAGTGGCATACCAGTTTTTCAGGGAAAAAGGGGGGCACGTAAATTAATTTGTTAGTATAGGGCCTATGTTGTTTTCATGTAAAGGGCATGCGGGTGGCCAAAGGGTGGAAAAATCACTATTTTTTCAGGGGGCATGAGGTGGAAAAGATAACTCTGGGGGAGCTTCTCCTTCCCCCCTTTCTGGTTATGCCAATGACAATAGGCCGAACAAAAATGTTTGATGGCGTAACATAGAAAAAAAAAATAGGGTAGGTAGGACGGACTTTTTTTTCACATACCAGAACACAAAATTATGACACAATACAAAAAACAAAGGCACATCTTCACTTTTCTGTAACCACATTTTGTATTTGTCATTTTGAATGTCCTGCAATCCTTTAGAGTACCAAAGTATGACGTAATTAAATTCTGTTTTGCATTACAGCGTTTTCATGACCATATACAGTAACACATGATGGAAAACCATCACATATGAAAATATCTGTTTTAAGTGGTTTTTAAAACTTTTTTTTGCACACAAAAAGATAAAAATATTTAGGGTCAGCGGTAAATACAGGGTCGGTCGGTTACGCCAATCAAACCAAATTGTTTTTTAGGCCTAATGGTACATCGTCATTCTTAACTGTTGTAAATCAGGAGTTGGGCATGTAAATTTTTGTTCCTTGATTAGGGTTAAACTACATTGCGTATCAATAAAAACACCGGATTGGGAACAAAAATTTTAAAAATATGGACATCTCTGTTCATCATGATGTAACACTCTTTTAAAAAGAGACATGAGGAGATTTCCAGAAGAAGCGGCCTCTGATGCACATGTTTAACCAATCTCTTCTCACCGGAACTTCCCTGAACTAAGGGCAGTGTCAACCTGGAGAGTCGAGTATCTATTTTGGTTTGTAACTTCGCAAATATTTGATTATTGTCTGTAAAGTATACATTTCCAGAAAGTAAATTGGACGATGAACCCGATGATTGGCATCAGATTAATGTTAAACTTCCGTATTGTGAGAAAAATACTAAAAAAACTTGATTTTTGCCCCAACAATTTTCAGACGGATAACAAAAAACAATTTGAATTTTCATGATTCTTGTGTTCATTTTTAGAACAAGACCAATGTGTCTAGGGACGGTTTTTTTCATTTTTGAAAAATAGAGGTTACTTTTCGAAATATAAATTTGGAAAATGTCAAAAAAAGTGTGATTTTTACCTTCTTTTTTTGTATTAAAAACCAAAAAAGAAAAATCGTATTTTTCAAATTAATCAAATTAAAAAATTGAAAAAAACCGTCCCTAGAGAAGGACGATTGCTATCATAGGAAAGTTAAAAACCTTACCTTTTACTTCGGTACTTTTGGAGTTATCTTGTATGGGAAAATTACCAAATTTTGCGAAAATTGAACATGAACGAGAAAATCCGTGTTGTAGTAAAAAAGTGACTTTTAACGCCATTAAAGCTGTCTCTTTCTCAAATAACTTTTATCTTTGAACTTCAAAATTTGAGTATGTTGTGCCACGTGATGAAATACTCTTTATGCACTATTGAATCAAACATTTTCTCTCTACTCAGAAATCAGAAGAAAAATGAACACTGCGCTCGTCTAAATTAGCGCTTTGTTTACCATTTTCAAATATATTTTTCGTTTTCCAGATGTGTTCGCGCAAACGTACATTAAAACAGGCGCACGCTTGTCATTACGCAGTTAAAATTCACGCGCGACGCCGATGTGCGCCGAGAGCCTGACAGCGTGTAATGTGCTTAAATTCCAGCCGTTAAGACCATGTGGTTTTGTGACTTTGTTAAATGGTCAAATAGCCGCTTTAAATCGGCAAAAAAGTACAACTCAGATTGTCTGCATTGGATACCCTTTGTTGGCTAACGATAGAACACATGTTTGATGTTTAAAAATGGTGCAAAAATCAGAAAAAAAAAAAAAAAAAAAACAACGGAAAAAAAAAAAAAATTTCGAGTAACAACAAAGCATAGGGTTAAACCCATACCCTTAAATCAGCCAAAGTCTTCCGATTTACAAAAACAAAGATGTAAAACATTACAATAAGGCCCATTTAGTTCTTCCATCTTTTTCACTAACTACTTGAAAAGTCATGTACACACGTTTGTCTACATATTCAAACAAAGCACAAATTTGTGGGGAACCGAACGCTAGACTGCATGGCACTCCTTGAAACTAACAACCAACCTCAACCTGCACTAAAAAATAAACTCACACCAGGGCGGGATTCCTGGATCTCTCAAGGATTTAGACACCATGAACACAACATTCTTCTCACAAGCGTTATGCATGACGGTGTCCGTGGAGTAGCCTTGGAGGTGGTTCAGGAGTTAACCTAACTAAACCGCTCACAATCAGTCTACATACACTCCACCGCAACATCCATCAAACCTATTACAGTTGGCGTCCCGCAATGCTCAATCCTTGGACCCCTTACTTTTAATCATTTAAATGAACGAACAATCACTAACCATCTCAACACACAAAACTAATCTTATTTGCAGATTACACAACATTTTTATTTCAAACCCTAACATTACTGACTTTTTAACAACATGAATCATGACACGCGGCAAAAATCACTGACTGTTTTCGGGCTAACAAACTTTCTCTCAATGTGTTAAAAACACTAACTACATGCTGTTCTCTACACACAACACTAATCACAACAAAAACATTAACAATAGATAACCCAGACCATCTCCAGGTACCATCAACCAAATTACTTGGCATCACAATCGACGAAAAACTAACATGGAATGCTGACACATCACTCTGTCACCACCAAAGCTTCTCACGCAATTGGTACATCTACAGATTAAACACCACCTTCCCAGACTACTACACCTTAAAATCACTTTACCACACACTAGTTCTCCTATACCTTAGGTACTGTAACATCATCTGGCCTATCATTCACGACTCACCAAACTAAATATCACACAGAAATTGGCCATTTTTCGCACTATTCACAGCACAATCTCACCCCCCAGAACTCACACTTTGCCATTATGTCACTCACTGAAAACACTAATTAGAGCACACCTCAACCAACTTCAAACCGCGCTCTTCAGTTTGACTATCAACAATCATTTACCCTCCTCCCTCCGAACTTCAGCATTATTTTACCATAAATTAAAAATCCACACTTAACCAGACAAGCTGAAAAACTTCATCTTCCCCTCCCAACATCTTCCTCTGATTAAGCACTTTATTCAGTATCACGGCGCAAAACTTTTGGATGATCTTCCAGAATCCATCACAACAATTACAAACAAAAATAACTTTTAAAGCTTCACCTGAAAAAAAATTCATCAACCAGTACAATTCTTTTAAATTTCTCCCCAAGTCCTTATTTCTCGCACCTTTTCCTCATCCTATTTCTATCTCTCTTCCTTACCTTTTCCTCACCCCTACCTCTTCTATCTCTGCTTCCTCATTATGAAATATTATTACATACCTCAGCAAGACATGTTGATAAGTCTCTCCTTCTTCCAAATTCGCGTATCCCGTTTTCCCGTTAAGTGTTTGTTTAGCTTAGATATTGTTTGTTTTTGTTTGTTTGTCTCTGTTTTTTTTGTTATGTTTATTTACCTATGTAAATTTTCTATATCACCCCTTACTTGTATCATTATTGTAATATTGAGTATATTTTACTTGAATGTATTACAGGGCCAGAAATAACCATAAGCCCTATCGGGTTGTCCATTACTGGTCCTAGCATATCATATCATATACCTCACCAGTTTATCTTAGTACAGTCTACAATTGATACTATATGTATTATTATATATGATACTGTATTATACATTTCTGTCACGTTCGATATGTTATGCTGAATAAAATTGAATTGAATTGAATTGAATTTTTGTCGAACCGTATTTTTTGCATATTTGGAATGCTTACCAATGAATTAGATCACACCTGAAGTGAATTAGTCGAATACGCCGTCTTTATGTAATAAATGATGATTTAGTACTTTCTGTCGTGCACGACAGAAAGTCAAAGCATGGCTTTCTACGGGAACGATTGCGATAGCAGGCAAGTTCAAAACAAGGTTTGCGATTTTCTTTTGTACTTGTTTGTTCAACAAACTTCGAAACGTTCTCGGTAGGTGGTCTACGACCGATCCAGTGAAAATTGAGAGAAATATGTATCCTCAAAAAATCTCCTCCTGTCACTTTAAAAGTATATTTCCTACTCTTCACTATGCTTTTATCCCATCTCATTTCGACCCTCCTGTCCAGAGATACAGTGCATTGAATTAAATTACAAGCTAGTCCAATTTTTCAACTTCAATTTGTATAATAACTTTTGCATCTTTCATCTTTTTCTTGCAGTTTTGATTGGACTTTCTTCCTTCCACTTTTATAAAATATATAAACACCATGTTGGCTTTGAAGAAAATTGGACCGTAATAAAATTTCAAGAAAGAGTGGACCATAATCGAAGTTAAAGAAAGAGTGGATCGTAATCAGATTCAGGAGAGAGTGGACCGCAGTCCGATTTCAAGAAAGAGTGGACCATAATCCAAGTTCAAGAAAGAGTGGACCGTAATCCAATTTCAAGAAAGAGTGGACTGCAATCTGATTAAATCCTATTTCATGATCCGATTTCATGAAAGAGTGGACCGTAATCCAAGTTCAAGAAAGTGGACCGTAATCCGATATCAAGAAAGAGTGGACTGCAATCTGATTAAATCCTATTTCATGATCCGATTTCATGAAAGAGTGGACCGTAATCCAAGTTCAAGAAAGTGGACCGTAATCCGATATCAAGAAAGAGTGGACTGCAATTCAATTTCATGATCTGATTTCATGAAAGAGTGGACCGTAATCCAAGTTCAAGAAATAGTGGACTGTAATCTGATTTCAAGAAATAGTGGACCGCAATCCGATTTAATCCGATTTCAAGTAAGAGGTGACCACAATCTGATTTCATGAAAGAGTGGAACGTAATCCGATTTCAAGAAAGAGTGGACAGGAATCCGATTTCAAGAAAGAGTGGACCATAATCTGATTTATTCCAATTTCATGAAAGAGTGGACCCTAATCCGATTTCAAGAAAGAGTGGACCTTAATCCGATTTAATCCGATTTCAAGATTGGATTTCAAGAGAAGCAGATATCACTCTGCAATATTGACCAAACATTCAACAGGCTAATCAATTTAGGCTGCACAGCACATAGAAAAGGACAAGCAAAACAATCTTGTGTTGTGTTGCAAAAAATACAATTGCAAGAGCTGAAATGGTACAAATGTGTGAACACTAAGGCTGGTATTCTGAAAGGGAATCTAACTTTAGACCTGGGTTTAAACCAGGGTTAGTCCTACATGAGTGGACCTTTTTCCTTTCAAAATACTGTGAAAGTTGAAAATAATGCGTGAGAAAATTCCTTGTGGATGAGCTGGAACAGCCCATCCATGAGGAATTTCTTACCAGTTACAGTGCATTTTAAGAGTATGTTGGAAGGGAAAAAGGTCCACTTATGTAGGACTAACCCTGGTTTAAACACAGGTCCAAAGTTAGACTCCTTTTCAGAATGATGTAACATCAGTCAGCACAAGTAGATTTTATGGCAGATGCAGATGCATCGTGTGTGTTCACTGAATACCAGTAGATATACCGTGTTGTTCCTTCTCTAATAAACGCCCCCCCCCACGATTTTTTGATAAAACATTTCAAGAAAATGATTTAAGCTTACCTAAATCACATAATTTAATGGCCAGGACACTCGTCACTAATGGTAACTGGCACACGTAGATACACAAAGAGAGGACTGCATGGCACACGAAGATACACAAAGAGAGGATCGCCAAACTGTGTACGCGATTTTTGGCGGGGGATTTTGTCCTTTCCATTTTTGACTGTACTAAACGCCCCCCCCCCTTTTAAAATGCACTGCCCATGGCTTCGACAAAAGTGGGAATTTGGGGAAGCCTCCTTCCCAAAGTTGGCATTTGGCGGGGAAATTTGGCCATTAGAGGGAAATTGTTACATAAGATAGTGGGAAATCTGTGAGAAATACGACTATCTCCCGGAAATTACAATTTTTTCAATCCTGGCACCCCCCTGGGCATTTATTAGGAATACAAGACGGGTAGTCAAGAAAGAGGGTGTAAGCTATAGATCTGTGACCTCTGATTCACTGTTGACATCAGGATGCCCTGTTGTTTTCTGGCATGCAAATATTCATAGTTTTTCTGGGTTTCTTTGACATAACACATAAAATCAAGTCATAAATTATTGCAACCTTCCTGATATAAATCAGTCACAATAACAGCTGGTGCATTAGGGAGTGTTCATACATACTGTTGTGGGGGAGGGTAGAAAGGATTGGAGCTTTGGCGACAAATCAAAAAATTTTTGATTCCCCCTTTTTGAAGGTTCAAATTTTTGTTTATCCCCCCCCTTTTGGGTCGTAAAATTTTTTGATCCCCCCGTACATTCAGACAAAAAAGTAATATTGGCTAGGAAAGTTGTTTAAAAGATTGATTGGTGTGTTTGCCCTCTGGGTTGGTGCGGAAAGGGTGTTGCGCGGAAGCCTCACAACACTCACTTTCCTAGGCATTTTCCTCTGCATAGATAACACAATTGAAATGTCCAATGTGGCTCACATAAATGATAATACTTTTGAGTATGGGCATTAATGGTAGTAAAAAGTAAATCTTAATTGATAGTAAGGTTTGTTCGCAGCATTCGTAGAGAGTCATGCCCCAATCGATAAAACCTCAATTAAAAAAAAAATGCTGATGAAAGAAAAATGTAGCTGGTTGTAATCGCCTAGCTAGATCATACATTGCATTCACAGGAACTAGGTAAAATAGTTGTGAAGTTGTTTTCTGGACTAAAAGAGTAGGGTGGCCACAATGTGACATGGCATCGATTATAGGGAGTGGGCACAGGAAGGTGCGCACAGGGTGGCCTCCTT
>JAMKCH010042170.1:0-13317 GCA_023653785.1 Ophioderma brevispina
AAACACAATGTTCATACCCAAAATCATGACTGAACCTTATTCATATCCCCAAACATTCTGCTAACTATTACTCACAAAAATAATTCATAAAATATCATATTCAGTCTCAAATTGCACGATATAAGACAACTTTTGGCATTCATTACACCAGCCGTGTACAAACATGGTCAATGATGCGATCTTAACCAATCGCGTCCGCCATTACATATACAGTAAACATAAACCGTATTCAACTACTGTTGCTACTGCTATATTTTTCTTGAATTGGCACGCTTGATAGGTAAATCCCAACCACCACCTATATTGACAAAGATATTGGAATCATATTTTTTAATTTTGTTCAGAACATAAAATTGATTTAACTTGATAGAGCCACCAATATGTACCTTGAAGCTTCTTCCTCAAAGTAATGTGATAATTAAATACAGAATCATCACCTAATCTTGACCTAGAGGAAATTTTGAAGATGCATAACTTGACCCAATTTGTTTTCAGACAGTAGATCTTGAATGGGCAACATTTTTTTAGCATTAAAATCTGGGGTGATCTTTGCCTCAATGTGTCAAATTGCCTATGACCTTGAACCTTACTCAGTTGAATAAATCCTGACACCACCACAAGCCATTGCCAATGACTTGTGGATATGCTAAGAATAAGACCTTGAATCTTAATAGGGTTATTTATACCTGTGCACGTACACACTTCTTTCAATACAATTTACAAATGAAGAGCGCCGCTCATTACTCTCATTACTGAATGGTGACGTCATATTTGCGGAACAGCTTGGGGAGATCTTGGAAATTCTGCAACTTGTGTTCATGACGTTCGAGAGACTTTTTAAACCTCAGATGGTCAAAATTATATGCGCAATGATAATGGGAAAATCCGGTATGGTCTCGGCTATGGGAAGCTGAAAACAGAATTTAAATAAGACTTTCCGTTGTCGAGTGTTGTGTTGTTTTTTATGTTAGTAACGTTGCGCCATGAGTCAATCCCGGAAATTGAGGGTTGAAAAAGTACTCCTAAATAATCGTAGATTATGCGCGATATAATGTAACTAGTGAGATGTACTATCTGTGTCGGTATTACTTAGATCATTCCTGAACCCACAGTGTCATCATTGCAAGGTGACATTTAATTAAAATAAGGTAACAATGCAAATATGCATGGCTGTTTTCCGGTAGTGGAACCAAGTTTCAACTGGGAAATTCAATGGGAGTATTGATTGCTGTCATAATTATATGCGCCGAACCGTGTTTGTGGGCGCGGTCAAGCATTGTTTGCATGACACGTACAATGTACACACATATTTACTGTATTCGGTTGTGTGTATACTTAGGTCAGTCACCCGAATGTACTACACATGCGCGAATTGCCATCGGTGACTAGCATCGGTGACTTGTCACTAGAATCTACTATACAGGCTTCAATAGAGAGGTTTGTTTGTGCTGTGTTACTAAAGCTCAGAAGTTATACAAACTATACCTTTTTTAATCCTTACAAGACAAAAATTGGTGTACATTTTAACACAATATTACTTAATTTCAAATTTATCAATATGTAAATACCCCCCCCCCAACGCTGTTCCCCTTATATATATTGTTCTTGAGAGCTCATAGACATGTACTGCAGTGAAATAAATTTGTTGCAGATTTTTCCAGGTGGATTGCACAAAATCGCTAGATAACATGAGGACATTCATATAAGATTTTTTTCAAAGCATCAAAAACAAGTTTCAGTAGGCTCTACCAAGCCCCCAACACTGTGGTCAATTTTGTTCTGTGACATGCATGGTGGGAAAAAGTGGGGAATTTAGGAAGCTCCTACCCAGGAAATTTGACCATTTGGAGGGAAATCTTGGCTTTTCTGATAAAAATGGTGGGAAATCTATGGGAAATGTAACTATCTTCCCAGGAAATAAGCATTTTTTCTGTCCTGGTGACATGTAATAACCTGTAAATGGATTACAAGAATGACATGCTTTTATATCAAGAAGGCTCTTTAAGACCCACTAATCATAATTTACATAATAGATTGTCTGAGTAAAAGGCCTTGTATCAAAATTTAAGTAGCGGGCCTTCTGTGTAAAAGCCTGAACTAACCCTACTCAAAATGCTCCTTTATCAAAGGGCCTGCCGATCAGAATTTTCCGAGTAGCGGGCCTTCGGAGTAACAGGTTTTCTGGGTGACAATTGCACCCCTGCTCTTTTGCATAACCCTGGAGGGGCTCAACACAAATTACCATTTACAGACTTGCGCTGTCTACCAATATGACATTTTCAAACTTAATGCCCATCTTTTTTTATGCCACTTTTGCCGGGTAAAGAGTAGGGTTCCTTTTTTTCAAAATTTTATATTCATCAGTAAATTTTTGTCAATTTAGAGCTAAAATTTCCCAAAGTTTCTAAACCATTGGGAAATTTGTGTGTAAAGATCAGCAACTTTATTTTAAAATTCGGTCCAAAAGTTGAATCTCAGGTCTACCTACACATCCAATTTTGGGTGATAATCGTCACCAATGTAGGTCTTACTCCCGGAAGTATATATGTCCCAATCAAACCAAACTTGAAAACCCCCATTACATTACACTGCAAAACCAAACATACCTGCATACTGTGCACTAAAGCCTTTCCATCTGTAAAATAAACGAAAAACAACAAACACGTCAAAATTTATAGGTATGAAAAAAGGCACAAAATCAGGGGTGTCTATTCTTCCATTATTCGTCCCTGAGGTGGGGAAATAGGTTTTGTCTCTATGGTCATTTGAGGTTAGCTGGTTACCCTGGTCAGGGGTGTCTATTCTTCTGTTATTCATCCCTGAGGTGGGGGAATAGGTTTTGTCTCTATGGTCATTTGAGGTTAGCTGGTTACCCTGGTCAGGGGTGTCTATTCTTCTATTATTCATCCCTGAGGTGGGGAAATAGGTTTTGTCTCTATGGTCATTTGAGGTTAGCTGGTTACCCTGGTCAGGGGTGTCTATTCTTCCATTATTCGTCCCTGAGGTGGGGAAATAGGTTTTTTTTTTTTTTTTTTTAAAACTTGAAAAATTTGATGCGTAAATGATTGGAACCAATGTTGAATTTTGGGTAAGAATTGGGATAAAATATGGCGAGGGGGAACAGTTCTGTTTTTTTTTTAAATAGACACCCCTGGGCACAATTCTAGGGCTTAGACTCTCTCCCATGAACTCATGTATAACATATATTATATGGGAACATCATGACAGTTGTGATTGTAAAACATGCTTTAGATCAGTCAATGTATTTGTGTAAACAACACTCCTGGCTGCCAGCACCTGTGTTTCACATGTGTACTTGCTTGCGTATTTGCTTGTGTACTTTCTTGTGTACTTGCATGCAGTGCTCATCGTTTGAGCTAACTGGAGCTGGATTAGCAGACATTACATCTATAGGTATTAGGTTCTGTGCTGTTCGTCACTTTCCTAGCAAAAGTTGCCTGTCAAACTCATTCAGCAGAGAAAATCAAATCCACAGATGTCATCATTGGAATATTATCCAAGGAATTGCAAAGACATAGAAATACTGACTTCCTGATTTCAATAACCCCATCCGATATTCTATTACCATTCTACTGCCTATTATTCAAAAAGCTGACTGTTGATTGGATAGTTTCCTGCCCATTATGTGCATTATCATGTTGAGGAGTCCAGTGTGGCGAAAATATCGGATCCAAAACATGATGATGATAAATTGGATGATCACGCCCAATATTAATTGGTCTCGCTATGAGTTTTAAAATATTGGGCTAGACTGCGTTTCGCAACTTTTGCAACCATAGTCGACCATAATATGAGGTTAATCGATCCAATTTTATATCAATAATGGGTCGCGATTACGCCCTAGTGTGTGATGCAACAGAACAGTCTTTTTGGCAATGTGTCACCACCAATAAGCTAAACATTACCACCGAAACAAAAATTTAGGGCTGTGCTGTAAAGACGCAAAAAATGTTACATTTTAGTAAGCAATTGCTAGTTGCGGATATTCATTTATTTGAGTAATAGAATGAAAATAAAAGTGTGATGTCCATGTTTATGCCGAAAAATGGCCCTTGGCAAGTAAAAACATTTTATTAATGGTCTCGGCTTCGTCTCGCCATTATTCCTGTTTTTACTTGCCTCAGACACATTATTCTTACATAAAACCATGAACATCTTACCCTTATTTCATTAAATCAAAATACCACTGTACTTGTCGAGCTAGAAGGAAGGAGTGGTGTCATAGCTTTCAGCAGCATTAAAGGTGTGCAGTGCGGTAAGGGAAGTTGCAGCTGCAATGCAAGCGTAAAAAGTCGCTATGCACGACACACACTTAAAATAGTGCGAAAGTGGTGATGACTTAAAACGGGGATGGCCCGATGGTCGGATTATGAAGTTTCATCTGATAGATTGGCCTTCAACGCCAACACCCCATCTGTTAAAGTTCGCGCCGATATTTCAATCGTTTGCATGTGAGAGCTAAAAATTGACTTGTAAGCCCAATATAGTACTCGGCACAAAATTACGATTGGTCGGGGTTCGACCAAAATGGGGCACATTTTTTCGCTCGTAACTTCAAGACAAACATCCTTTGACTCTAAGATTTCACAGGGTAAATGAGAAAAAATAGTAGATTTCTATGATACTAAAAATGTTGCCACTTCGGTAAAATCGGGACTTGGGGAGAGGAAGAGGCTATGAGCGATCAGACCAGGACCTGAACTCCCAACTTTCGACTCGACTAAGTATAGTAATGGATGCTAACAATTTGTACAGTTGGAAATCCCTCATGATCAATAACCAATACTTACCCCCAGTATCTGGATCACTGACAAGGATATCAAATAGTGAGTAAACTCCCATGGTATGGGTGGGGTCATCGCCCATCAAGGTAAGCGTGGCCTGCAATGAAAATCAAACAAGCATGATACAGGGGTATACCGTCATTTTGACAAGCCAAGGTACCGGTGGCACCATTTCACAAATATTGGAAATTCATATTTGTTTTATAAAACATAAGAAATATCTCTTCTTTCATAACCACGCATATTTAACCAGCAGCCAGGCAGTATATCGGCGAAGGCACAGAAGTTGGGAAAACAATGATATGCCAACTGCAGAAAAACAGTTGCTTACAAAAATGACTATTGCCCTGGCGGTGATGTCATTAAAAAGAATAGTCAATTTTTTAGCCAACTTAGTATTGACCACCATGACACTAATTAGAACAGTTTTTCTATTAATTAAGCATTGTACCAACATGGTGACACTAATTGTGCAAATGAGATTTCACAATCAAATGGCGCTAAAAATTGAGAGAATGATTTGTACACTACTGTAATACTATCTTCAACTAATCCACATCTAAAAGATGAGTCAACTTAAAATGTTTTATTTATACCAAAAATTGTGAATGAAATTTCTAATAGTTGTGTTAGAGCAAAATGCTAAAATTTCAGCATATGTTTTGTACTGAAACAAAAAGCATTTTTTTTTTTGCCTTTTGTTTTACGTTAAAAGTATTTCCCTAGCAAAATTACACAAGTAATAACTCTAAAATGAGTGCCTATTTACATGAATTTCACAGTTGTATGATGCCGATTTATGGAATACCAGAAAATCTTCGTGCACTTTTAACTCTTGATGTGAGTATGCCAAGCTTTACCTTTGTTTAACTTGTAAAGTATTGCGTAGTAGTCCAAAATTATAGCAAGTTAGATAAACTCTATGAGTGCCTTTATTTATATAATGCACTATTTATAATCTGATTTATGGAATACCGAAAATCTTTTTGCACTTTTTTAAATTCGTTGACCCTCGATGGGCCCTGCAGATGACTATTGTTCCTCAAAGATCAACTTTTTTCAAACAATTTCAAAAAGTATGCATTCCAAGCCCCAAATTCAGAATCGTCATGAAAAATGCCACTCAAACGCGAGTTCCAACCAGGCGCTAGGCTTAGGTCAGTGGCTTTTGCAGGCATCTCAAAGCCACCGACTTACTTTAAACCTATAGATATTCAGTAATTGTCATTCTCACGCTGTATGTGGGAGCTATTTATGTCCTGAGCGGAGCCCCATGTATGATACACCACGGCTAACTGCACGACATAAAACGTGCCGCATACAGTAGTGAGAAGGAAGGTAGGAAAGCGTCTTATTCATTATCTACTTAGAAAGGTTAAAGATTACCTCCCTCAACTCTTGTGGTACATGAAAATTGGCCTGCCTTCAGCTGAAAACAGATGGGAAAATATTGTTAACTAACAGGGGGAAACAATAAAAGGGGCGTTGTGTGTGATTTATGTTCCAGTCTGTATATAATGCCACAGGAATCCATTTGTAAAACACACACCACACAGCTAACACTGTGTAACTGGGAGCAGTATCCATAAGGACCTCTCACTACGATAACCAAGGCGGTTCTCGAACCACAACAAGTCTTGCCTGCTTTAACGCATAGCTGTAAGACAAGGAGCAGCACACAGATGCCACTCTATGAGTAAGGGCCATTTCCAAAAAAAGTGTACAAGGAAGATACAGTGGAGGATTGCCGAGATCTGCTCCCCAGACACCCCACCCCTCCATGAACACCCCCAACACCACACCCCCTCCTCTCAACACCGCACCACCCCCACCCTCCTCAAACCGCACCAACCCTTCCCCAACCACCGCACCACCCCCTCCCCCCAATCCCACAAAGCAAACCCCCCCCCCTCCTCCCCAAACCAAACCCGCAAACACCCCCAAAACCCTGCAACACCCCACCTCACAACACCTGCAACACCCACCCCCTCCCCCCAACCAACCAATAAAACCCTTCCCCCTCAAACACACAAGTGTCTACTATAGTCTCATATTAAGTAGGCAACAACCAATTAATATTGCGAGTTTGCTTACTAAACAGCCCATGAATAAGAAGATGTCATAGAGGTGTGGCTTATCTCTTTGGTACCTTGTAAGCAATACAGCTGATTATACATGTTGACAGGAGAATTACGCACGTGCACCAAAGTATCTTCTCCATCAGGTTCTCTACACGATCTGAATTAAAACATTTGCCAATTGATGTAGTTCAATTCCCCCCTTATTGTTGTTCTTTCCCCCTACCCATTTTGCCTTACATATAGTTAAATTAACCAGTGTTGGAGGGATACACTGGTGACAGTCTGTGCGGGATGATTTGATTTAGACGTTGTAATACAGAGGCTTTCTCCATCGTTATTGGGTTTGCGGTACGTATTCTTTTCCGGAAGAGAAATTAACAAGTGATTGTTCTATCAGCAACTGAATTGTTAAAGTATTATCCAGTAATCTCAAAGGGTTGCAAGTTTGTAGAAGAGACAACACACACGCACACCCCCCACCCAACACACACACACAAATGGATGGCACATTCATTCTACCTCTTAAAATCCCACGTTTTCGCAGAAAAATTATGGGTAATTTTAGCTCCAGCAGGCAAAATTTGCCCCAATTTAATTTTCTCAAAACTTTAGATTTCCCAAGACCCTTCATTTAAGATAAGAATTGTTCCTGAAAATTCCTAGTTTCAGGGGACAAATCAGTTCCAAAGCTCAAGTTTATAACAGTTCAGTGATCTCATTCACTTTAATAAGGCCTGTGAGTGGTGTCCCAGCTCTCTTGGAACAAAATGAACTGACGTTATAATACAGACAAGACCGCATTTTCCCTGGCTCAATAATGACATTAGACAGGTTCGCAGGCTGCAACGCAGACGGGATTGAAAATCCGAAAAACAAGGTTTAAATCAACTTTTTTAAGAGTTTGATGGTAACAGCTTTGACACAAACACTATCAGCACTCGAAAGGTAGTTCTCAATCAAAGACCACATCTAGATTTGCAAATAATATTTCTTGATCACTATTACCCATTCTATTCTCAACACAAAATAGTCATCTTCTGCAGGGACCAGTTAAGTAGTGAATTTGGGAAGCTCATTTCTTTTCTCCAACTCTTGGAAGAAAAAAAAAAAAAAACTGGAGGAAAAAATATGTAAAGAATTACTTTTTACCTTTAATAATATAAATAATAATATATTAACCATCTTTATATAGCACTTAATCCCCGTAAAAAGACTCAATTCGCAGGAGTTGACAATTATTATTAACGCCACCTTCAAGAATCATCACAATTCATTTTGGCTTCATTTAGGTGGCTGCTCAAAGACTGTCTTACAACGCAAAGCTATCAGCAGTTAGAATTGTAAATCTCCCCATACATCTCCCAGATTTCCCTTGGATCAACAAAGCAAGTTGAATTAAGTATCTTGCCCAGGGGGAGTGACACAAACATGTTGACCACAGTGGGGTCTACTCACACTTTTTTAACGTCTAATGATCAACGAGTCCTTCACTGTTCCACAAGACCGACACATGCTGTCAAAATTCCTGTGTATTTTTAAGATTGTTAAGTAATGTTAAATTTAAAATATACACAGCACTGTAACATCTCTCACCTTGATGCATGTCGGCAGTCGTCTGTAACCTCCTGTTGTGAGGACATCCACAGCACATGGCAGGGAAAAGTTTTGGGTAGTCTATACAATGATATAACAGCATAACGCACTAACATTTTGGTACATTTTGATAAATTGAAACCACTTCTACCCAGCTTTTTTTATACTAGTTTTTTAAAAACAGTAACCATTTTATTTGAATGACAAATGTTTTGTTGGTGTTTTGTTTGATGTTTGATGGATCAATATTATAGACCAATGTTCTGTTCTTCCTATTCTTTCTAAAATTATTGAGCCTGCTGTCCATGATCAATCTGGTATAATTCTTAAAAAACCGAAAAACAACATTTTGAATCCATGTCAGTCTGGCTTCAGGCATAATCACTCTACTACACTACTTCTTCCTTATTATGTTTTTTTCTGATTAATTCTGAATAATATGAACCAAGGTCTAGTATTTGGTGCTTTGTTTTTCTTGATCTCAAAAAAGCTTTTGACACCGTAAAATTGACATTCTTCTCAAAAGCTTTGCAGATATGTTGTCACTGGTGATACTTTTAAATTGTTCAAATCATACTTAAGTGGTACACCTACCAATGCAAGCGAGTTAATATTACTGCACACTTTTTCTGAATTTTAGCCTGTTAAACATTGGCATTCCACAGGTTCTATATTAGGGTCCCATGTGCTGTTTATAATATATGTTAATTCTCTTCCTGAATGTATTGAAGGCAATGTGTTATGTATCTGAATGATACACCTTTACTTTTCACATCATCAGACTCAACATATTCTCTTCCATTGTCAATGATGTAGTTTGTTTGAACAGATGCTCATTGGTTTGAGTCACAAACTCACCTCTAAAAAACATTAGAAAACTAATTACATGCTTTTTTGGGAACCAATCATGGCCGTGAATAATTGTTGATAACATTTCACTTATTTATGGTAATGATACTATTAGAAAAGGGTCTATAAATTCAGTACTCTTTGGGGACCGGTATTGATTTTTTAGTTTTTTTGTTTTTTTTAAATAACCTGAGGAGCGATCATGTTTGATTATATTTTCTCTTTATTATGTCTAAACGTATTGGCTGTTATTCGAGAGTTAAGTACTATCTTACGCCAGCCCTTTAAAATTACTCGCAAATAATGCAAATGCTTCTATTTTTTCCATTTCCACACTTTGATTATTGCAGTCCTGTTTGGTCAAACTGCATCTCTGACCATAGTAATTCTCTCCTCCAAATTCCTTCAAAACAATCTTGCACGTGTCCTTCTGTCTGTGACATCGAACTCCATTCCGATATGCTTAACTCCTCCTTGCTGGGAGAGAATTAAATGAAAGATTAAAGAAACAACTTCTTATAGTTTGTTTTTAAATGTCTTCAAAATCTTGCTCCAACTTACCTCTCATCTCAATTATTTTTACTTCATTCTTCAAACTGCACTAAAGTCAATCTTGTAATTACCCTGCCCTTGCCACCTTGGGAATAACCAGGCGCAAGCGGACATTTTATATAGAGGTGCATCAGAATGGAACAGACTTTCATCTGATGTTCGAAGTACTTTTGGACTTCAATGACTTTAAATGTGTTCAAGTCCACATCAGTATTTGAATCATTATGCCTTCATCACCCTCATTATTCCAATTTCATTGGCTGTTTGTTAAATCTTTGTTTTTATATTTCTGTATGTTTATATTGCAATTGTAAATATTCTTCTTATATAAGTTTTATAGTTCTGTAAATAACTGTTCCTGTCATACTTGTAAATCTGTATCCATGGTCTCATGGGAGACCAGTTTTTTGTACAACTGAATTGATTTACCCTGAATAAAGAATGTTTTATAGCACTACTACAATCACGACAACATTTTTTTTGATGATTCATAATACTAATAACCATCATCCACCCATGATCCTTACCATAACCATACACATCTGACTCTAATCCTAATCCTAACTGTAAGATTAAGGCTAAGCCACAACATATCAGTACATGCTACTTTCCTACAGGCAACACACAACTTTATGCTTCTTCTGCAGTGTGAAGTGAAACACTGCTAATCTGGGCGGTGTTAGACCCAGTGATGTATATTAGACATCTAGCGGCCATTGAATTAATACGATTTTGTTCCAACAGAGAAGTTAACCCATCATCTCAGTCTCAGCATGCTCGCCTATGAATGAATAGTAACCCTAATTACAACATCAACCTGGAATCATCCAAGAAAAATTCAGTACCTTCCATCAGATATAGTTGGGCTTTCAAGGCAAAAATATCACTCATTTTGCAATCTTTCACTTTAAAGGTGCTTGTTCCGATTCATGTCTATTGTGTTCTCTACTTGATATAAAGAGCCTGGCACTTGCACATATGCCCCATCAAGTACCGTGGGAAACACATTTGTGGTTTTGATGGTAGAAGCAATATTGCACATTGCAAAGCCTTATTCAATACTGTGCTAATATTGATGGTTAACCATAAATTTGACGGTTGTTTTGATTATATCTTGGCAATGAAATGGATTTGAGGGCTCAAATTTCAGGATGACAATGAGATATCAATCTGATATCAAAATGGATACAACTTCCGGGTAAATCAGGGGGTCCCAAAGGCGATCGGAACACGCACCTTTAACAGAGAATCAAAAAACAAAGGCACCGTTTTGTACCCAAAAATCATAATTGAGATAACAGAAAGAACTGTGAACTCTGAAGAAGCTGTAATTCTGAGAAATGTGAGTTGATTTTTTCTCACTCTTGTGGCTTTGTGCTAACCAGTCACTTGGCATTAATTTCTCTGGTCAATCATTCGCTCACTCATTCCTATAAGTCCTAAATTAGAGTGGAAGATCTGTCTTTAACCAGTCGATAGTTTCATCGTCCAGGTTGATCAGGACTGGTATTCCTCTTGGGGATTTGTAGACCTCACAGTCATCTACAATGTGGCTGATGCTTTGTGGCTCTAAACAAACGCAGTTTGGTGAAAGTTCCGCTCCTATCTTAGGAAGGAAGTGCCTGCACAGCCAACGCCAGCTCTGAGTCTGTTGAGGTTGACCCATGCTTTCCTATCAAGGTCACAACCTTTGGGCTTGCAAGATGGGCTGTCCACAAACCACCCCAGGCCCAATGCAGAGGACGACCACCACTCAGATCATCCGACACTGATCCTGGATGACTGACAGGGACGCCGCGACCGCAGTGTCTCAGACTGGACAGCAAATTGATTTTGTGGAATTCCCTGATCCCCAAAGGGCGCTGGCGGGGGAACAAGGCCTGTGAGCTTGATCGTCCGAAAGTCCCTCCCTAGGCCTACAGGAGCCACACAAGACAGACCCGGAAGACACCCCACAGGTGTCGCCAAAGGCAACCACCAACAAGTGTCACCGCATCAATCATTAATGGATTAACACAGGTAGAAGGATCCTTTAAAGTGGGAGATGTCATAAATCAGGCTTGGTTAGGACAGTTTGCTTCATATGTGATACGATCTGGAAAAACTTGTTGCATGTCATATTTGGTCAGTTTTGAGACTGCCTACCAACTGGCTTAGTGTCTTAGAGCAGCAAATGAATGTGTAGATTGCCATCCATAAGAATTTAACCACTGTTGTAATGTACACATTCCATTGATATCCACTGGCAGCCCCATGTGACTCAAACAAATAACTCTAAACCAACAAACAAGCAGTCTGGAAACTTTCCAGATCACATCATATTTATTAAAAACATTGGTTATCAAACTATACATAACACTACACTGGAAAGACAGTAAACAACGAGTCATGGAACACAAACCTTGCGTTCACCAGGTTTTCCCTTGACATGCGTGCCATCATGTCGGCTGTGTCCACAAACAGTAGCGACTGCTGATCTAGGAAAGCTGAAATTGCCTGATATGAAATTAAACAACCATAAAAATGTTGAATTCAAATGTTACATCAATGTATTCTATATTAAGTATCACAACAAGGGGTTGGGGGAATATAAAAAAATGTTTTCAGCACAGGGTTTTACAAATACAAATTCGGAAAAATTTGTTAGTAATAAACCATTGTTCTGCTTTGTGTATCATGTTCGCTACTTGATATGAAAGCCTGGCACATGCATACACTCACCACCAAGTATCGTTGGAAATAAACTTGTGGTTTTAATGATAGAAGCGATATCGGACATTGCAAACTGTGCGAATAATAATGGATAACCATTAAAACAGTTTTTGTCTCTATTTTGGGAAAGATAAGGATTCGAAGGCTGAAATTACAGGAAGACAATGAGAAAAATCTGATATCAAAATCAACTAGTTATATACTACATATACATCAGTACATGAAAACTTTCATGGGCCTGACAATCACAATGCTGGCATTTCTTGGCTAAAGCCGAGGATCAAATTTGGTCACCAAAGTGAAAAACCACAGACCAATCCAATTGTTGATGGTTACTAAAATAGAATCGTGCCTCTATGAATATCTCCCATGAGTGAGGAATGGGGAGCAATTATTAAGAATATGGTGGAGAGTTTTATTGCCACAAAAATTACACTTGATATACCCAATGTTTTGAGATTTGTAAAAACAAGCAGATAGTCAATAGATGCCCTTCCTGCAAATCTCAGGACGCTCCCTAGGAAGATCATAGATGATTGATTTCCAATTCAAGTCATTTTATTACTATAGCCTAATCCTATTTGGAAATGTTATACCCAAAATTCAAATCCAAACACCACAACTTTTGAATAACTGCCCCAACTAAAATTAAAGCAATAATAGCACATATTTTGAAGAGTGCCCCCTATTTTCCAAATATTTTGAGATTTTTGCAGAGTTGCATT
>JAMKCH010042171.1:0-12636 GCA_023653785.1 Ophioderma brevispina
AAAATTGTAGGGCGCCCGCATACGGGAAATCTCTGAGTCGGCCTTTAACTGCTTGTTTACATCACATCAGCCGACTTCACATCTTTTGCGGCTCTCATCCAGGGTTTGTTTACACTAACTCTGCTCCAGGGCGGTAGTTAGAAGTCACTCTAACGGACACTCCAAGGGCGGCTGCAAGTAGATATGCAAAGGTGCTTACTCTTGCAATCGTGTTTACCTCTGCTTCTGCCCACTTTCTTGTACACTTGGAGCACCAGGTAGGTTACATTACATTTTCGGCCGCAGATACCCCGCTGCACCGCTTAAACAAGTGCACACACCAATAGGTTTTCGTGAAGAACGACGACAAGCGAGGCATCCAAAGATGCCCGAAAAAACAGAAAACCTCCCAAACTTGACTGCCGTCACTAAAATTTAAAAAAACTAAATCCTACCACAAAAGGCCCACCACCTTTAGACATTTTGCCGAATTTTCGGCTGAAACGGACATAACACCGCGACTCGTTTCGCTAACAAGAACCGACATATTAAAACTCCGTCTCGATCGCAACAACCCATCATTGGTGGGTTAAAAAAATTACAATTTGTGACCACCATCCACACACACATCCACACAGCACCCATACACACATACACACATACACCCACACGGATTAGCTAGTGGTCCTGTCATCTATAGCTGGTGGCCCACAAAAATCATACCATTGTTTTGGGGATGGGGAATACCCCTTTCACTCTTCTGTAGCTTTTGTTGGATGATCTGCATCGCACGCATGTGTTTTGGCTGTTGGGGCAAGAGCCAGATTATTTTTCAGAAATCAATGACTAATTCCCCCTACCTTCCCTTCCATTAATAATAATAAACACGTTTTTTAATAAATCCCATTTCTACAAGATCACTATTTTGTTGTCTATTATTATTATTATGTTGCCATCAGAAAAATCATCACAAGCATTTCTTTTTTGATCTTTCCACAGGTAAATATCTGCACTACCTGTGCTTTATTGCTCTGAGATCAGTGTCAAACAGAAGTTACAATACATCCACATAACATATAATATAGATATTGTGAATCTACATAAATTAAAGCAGTTTCACTTCACGAGGCCGACTGCTGGACAAGCGCACAATACTATCAGCACTTAGATTGTACCACTTTCCATCATCACAACTAACCGTATTGCTTGATTGATGAGCAAAGACATAGTGCCTTGCCCAGTGTAAAACACAACAATGGCCCCAGTGGGGCTCGAACCCATAACCTTCAATCATAAATTGGCCTTCACTATCACTGGACGCAACACAATTTGCTTCTAACATTGAAACCGCGAGCAATGTAACACAAAATTTTGGAATCAGTGTTTCGTTGAGGCTTGCATACGAAGTAGACATCATGATCTGAACAACTACATCGGTCTTCGGACCACTTGTGTCACCTGCCCATTGTGCACCTATGGTTCAAGTTGTGGTTCCATTGAACTTCAACTTTTCAATTTAGGTCAATTTTACATTTTCAGCCTATCTCAAACAAACCACCGAGCTTTAAATGGGAAATTGCAAAATATAACCTATATAGTAACCTGATTTGATCGGCCATCCGTTATTGTCAACACACCAATCTTTGTCTAATCTCTTAGAAGCATTCTATAAACAAAAGCTAACAAACAAGGACGAGCTTTTCGTTACATGTCCAAATTTCACATTTTTCCAGTAAATTAATTTTGTTTTAATGCTGACCTACAAATAGATGACATCTTCAGTTTGTTTATTTGAACCAGTAAATTGTGTTTAAAATGGGGTTTATGCAAAGGTAAATAAATCTTTGGGATATAGCGCAAAATGTGTTTAAAATAAAAAATATTTCTGCATAAAAAAGGCATTTCCTAGCTGTTCTCCTCTGCTGACAGCTGGGCATAAACAAAATTTGTTTGCAATATTAGCATGTTCGCTAGCGCATTTTCAGATCTTATTACAGATTATTTAGTGGAATTGGGCACCTTATGGTTTTGTATAAGTTTGATAGAGGTCCTTTAAAACTGGTCGCAAACATTCACCCCTCTTTTGCATAGTTTTGTTTGTTTTTGTGTCCTGTGTGTTTTGGTTTAAAAATGGGAAAACAACTCAATGCTTTTTAATGAGTTATGAGAGCAGTGGTCTAAAAATACCACCTTTGACAAAACTTGGTATTATTTTGTATTTTGTTGGTTTTGTTGAATGCTTTTAAGTGTTTAAAAACTGCACAAAACCTAAATATTTACCTTTTCTAACATGGCCACTTTTTTTTTGATGGATCCCTTTTTGAAAAATCAAAATAAAAAAAACATTTTAACTTATGTAAATGTGCACAATGGGTCTCTTATACAGAATGCTATGTTTTTAGCCTATGCATGTTTTTATGTCAGGATGGGGAGTTACCAACTTTCAAAATCTTGTCAACGAAAATGTAATACATAAAAAATACAAGAGATTAAACATCATTGGGAAATAAATCAGAACATACATACATAAACCATTCCACTAACTACATCATATAGCTGTAGAAAAATCACCAATAGTTTTAAAATATCTGAAGTACAGTCATGGGGCAACAATTCATGTTTCAGAATTTGGGACAATTGCATGGAAGGCTTTTTTTGATCCTCAAGTTGGAATTTTTAAAGTGATTATTCTTCAATATCAGATAAATTACTGCTTTGCTTTAATACATAACGCAGATTTCAAGCTCACCACTTGCAGGTTATATGCTAGCGACACTCCCTGCCAGTAACCAAATACTAGTGTCTAACCGATCAACCTAATATCTGTTATAATACCATTACAGATTTTAAAATTTCAAAATCAGTTTATTGTCCGATCCGATTTTGTGTGTGTATGTTTTGCGTTATCACCGCCGTTTTCGACAGCCAGATCTGCCAGAAAGTAGCAGACCCTTTAGGTAAACCACTAAAATGCGAAATGGGAAGTTTGGGAATCAACATACAAACTCTTGTACACGTGAATAAAAAATTGTGCCGTTTCGATTTATTTTCACCAAATACGTTTTGGCCATCAGTTTGGCAAACAGATTTAATAATTCAAGTTTGACCGTTTTTTGAAGTAATTTAACGGTATTGAAAATCGGTAAAAAATGAGAATTTTGCGTACCGATCAGATACGCGATAAGATCAATAATCGGGCCGATTTCAGAAATGCCGATCATATCAGGGTGGCGGTTATTCTCTACAAAATACCATGCTAATTTGATTTTTAATAATTATTTTTTTTATGTTCGCAGATGAGGCAAATTGCTACTTTATCCCTTTAACAGTGCTTACTAGCTTTCTGTAATGGGGGTATACTATTAGGTGTAGTTGTCTCTATTATTGAAAACGATTACACACTACGACAACTTTCACATACATTTCTAGATTTCTATGGAGTTATAAATTAACTCCTTGAACCGAGGCCCTACACCAGAAATGAATTTGAGTTGGTCTGAGCATAGGGACTCACCTTACACACGAAATTTTAGTAACCCAGATAAAAAACAATTTAAAATAGAAATCAACAACTGTAATTTGTATTCCTTTGGAGTCCAAATTCCTGCAACCAATCAGGCTAAATTTCACCATTTTCTCTTGAAGTTTTTCAATTCTATGTGGCAACTTCTAAGTAATTGAGAGAAATCTGAGACTTTTAACCCCTATTAAACACCGAGTAATCAAATTTTCAGTCCATATTTCGGTTAAATTTAGGTTTCTAAATGGGGCCATTGTTGCCCTGAGAGATTCATATCTGTAACACATTTTTTTCCAATTGTTGTTTTCCTATGCACTCCCGAGAGATCTTATTACAAATTGAACAAAAGAAAATCTATGTAATATGATTTATCATCAATGTGATAGCAAGCATCACACCTGTGAAAAAATATAGTGTGACCAGAGGGTGTATTGAAGTCCAATCCCACAATGCACCAGTTTTTGGGAAAATTTCACATTTCCACACCCCACTAGGGTCATTGTGATCTCACAAAAATCCTATTCTCAGCACTAAAACACTGACTTTTCAATGCTGATTTAGGTCCCAAACATTAGTACTTGGAATTTTTTAGCATGATCATGAAATTTCATGTGGTTCTTAAACTTTTGGAACACTTTTTATCCCTAAGTATCTGACGTGTGTTCCGTAGTCCAGTATCGGCAATTGGCAATGCATATGGGATTGGTTCAAACACCCTATGAGTGTGACTATAATCCAGCATTAACCACCTGTTTCTGCTGTAGTCCAAGTTCCTGGGGTGGGTGGGGGGGGGGGGCGTGGGGCACTTGTAATTGAAAGGTGGATATGATGCTGAACATGGACTATGGACTTACAAATGCACCCTAAACAAGTATTTTTTTCATTTGTTGCTACCCTAAACAAGTACGCAGTACATTATGGTTCGTAAATACCCTTTATTTCTTGCTTTGCTCTACAATATTTTTGATCTTTTTGATCTCTGATTATTTAATTTGGTATCACTACCCTAAATCTTACATCCAATTTTCAAGGTTTAAAGAAAAAAAATACGCCTTTTTCTCTGTGTTTGACACCCTAATCAATGTACGCGCGTAAATTGAATAGGGTGTCAAAATATGGAAAATTTCCATATTTTTCACATTTTCCTTGTTCCCGCATGCATATCCAACCTTTGATACATGTGGCCCCCTAGTCAAGTTATAGTGATCTGTTACATAAAGTCTGTGTAATCCTCATAATTATAACACTTGACTTTGGAAATGCACTATATCCCATTGACTTTTGCTATATAAGAGTGCGCCCAGTTAGAATGCTGTTAACACCTGTATGTGATAAAATCTGTCTGTTTCCTATATAGACAAAATATATTCACTTTGGTTTATCGATGAGTACAATTATATCTTTATATGCATGCTTCTTGTCACAAGCGGAAGCGTGTGCCTAAATTTGCGTACACACACCACACAATTGAGTCTGCTGCGGTTACGTTGTATGCAGTTGTAGCACATATAAATAAATATGTTGGCATTTCTTGCATATTTGGTTGTGTACAAAGTATAGATAAAGGTTTTGTCAACTTATCAGTTTCCAAACGGGGATTTACTTATGGTGTTTGAAGATGGTAGCAATGTTTGGGTCAAGTAACAGATATTCCATTGTCTGAATTAAAGTGTAATGAGCCCTATACGTTCAGTTTTTCATTTGATGTTTTCCTCTAGCGCATAAGGAGCACCATCACCCAAAACCACCCAGATTAAGTGGCTTTGAGTTAAAATCAGTTACCCTGTCTGGATTAGTAAGAACAAACTGTATAAACCAATTGGCCCCAAGGCAGAAGGTGTAATTGAGTCCTCCGTCCCACAATGCACCAGTTTGGGGAAATTTCACCTTAATTAAGGTCATGTGGTCCCACAAAACATATGATTCTTACCACATAAAAAACTGACTTTTGTACTCATTTTAACCCAAAGTGTATAAGTTATTTTTAGTATGACGCCTGAAATGTCGTGTGGTTCTTAAACTTTTGGAACACTTTTTATCCCTAAGTACTGCACATTGTTTAGTACAGTACAGAACAGGCACATTGCTATGCATCATGGGATTGGTTTATAACACCCTCTGATCAGACTCAAATTACCAAGGAATGTACAGCATCTGTAAAGTGACAGGATGGAGATGTTTTGAGATACAAATTTCTCTCAAATTTCACGAAATCGGTTGTAGGACCCCTACCGAGAACGTTTCGAATTCCTTATTGAACAAACAAGTACAAAATGAAAACCACAAACCTTGTTTTGAACTTGTTTGCCTGCTATCGTAATTGTCCCCATAGAACAACATGCTTTGACTTTCTTCGTGCACAGATAGAAAGTACTAAATCAACATCTTCTTACATAAAGAAGGCATATTCCGCTTTATTCATGTCAGGTGTGATCGAATACATTGGTAACATTCCCAAATATGCAAAAAACTGGGGTTCACCAAAAATTGGGGGCCTCTTCTTCTGGAAATCTCATGTCTCTTTAAGTGACCATGCAGTTCTTTTGAAGGAACTAAGAAACAAACAACTTCAAGATAGTCATGTGCTTTTGAAAACAACCCCTAT
Organism: Ophioderma brevispina; assembly: GCA_023653785.1. Classification (NCBI taxonomy): domain Eukaryota; kingdom Metazoa; phylum Echinodermata; class Ophiuroidea; order Amphilepidida; family Ophiodermatidae; genus Ophioderma; species Ophioderma brevispina. Next base: position 6,105 of record JAMKCH010042171.1, read on the forward strand.
ACGCCAGCTGTAGCATAAGAAAACCACCACCACAGAGGATGATTATTGCTTTTACCATTGCTTCTGCCATTGTCAATATGTGAGACTTTATGATGACAGGGAAGTCCCATATGGCTGTTGATCATTCGTTTATCCTAACAGGCATGACATTAAGTAACTTTTTGTGGGCTTTATGGTCAGAGCTGAAAAATATGTGTGGGCAAGGAGCATTGCTCACTGACAAAGTCTTGAACATTGCTTGAGATGAATTTAGTATTCTGCAACACTTAAATTTGGCACCCTTAACATGCCGTTTATTCTGTTATAATGTTGCCAAATTCGTAGGGTGTTGGCAGAATACTTAATTCTTTCCTTGCTTTCTGATAAGGCAGCTTGGTGCCACTAGTAGTCCATAAGCTGCCATACTCAGATTGTTCTGTTTCGGTGCACCCAATTGGTGATTAATTTTCCCATATATCACCTTGAGGGGGATGTCCCCCTGACTAGGATTAGGTATGTTTCCGCCCCGAAAAGCTGCACCTTAATGTGTCCTGCCCATTTCAAAATGGACGCCATTGTTTTATGTAAATCGCATAAAATTTCCTTACAAGATGCATTTTATCCACGACTACACGAAACCAAGTTTTTTAACTGCCTGAAGGGGAAAACCGCCATTAAAATTTCATTACAGATAGAAATTTTATCCACGACTACACGAAACCAAGTTTTTTAACTGCCTGAAGGGGCTTAAACATCTAGGCGTCCAAGATGGCCACCGCAAGGAGGCATATTTTGCTAAATGAACTTAAAATGGCAATTTGTTGAAATAAGAACCTGTGTGGTATTTTGGGAGCTCCAAAAAGAATTTATGGCATTTATATTTTACGTACAGGCTTGTTTTTAAAGATGGCGTTGATTATATTCGCTCTAGGGTACGTAAATCAGGGAGAAAAGCAGCTCTACCCATCTTTTCGACAATATTAAACAACACTTTCTAATAATGACCCCAAATCATTTCCAATATGTACAAAAAATAAAGGTTGTATTGACTTGTCCTAGAGAGTGCCGCTACTATAGGCTGGTTACTACTTGGGCCATATAACGTAGTTAAACTGACTCTTTAATAGTTCATAGGAAGACAACAGCTCATATCAACCTGATACAATAAAATCATAATAAATGGGTGTGTACTGTATTTAAGGACTACTCAGTGACATCATGGGTGTTTCCCAGTAAAAATAAACAATATGCTTATGAAGAAGTGAAAAAATTGTATTATGTGAAATGAAAATTTAGATATGGTGACCTAAGTTTCTTTTGAGCACATCAAGTGCTATCTTTGTTTCTGACTTGTACCACGGGCTCCTTCTCTCTCTCTACTGCCTAGATCAGCTTCCTTCCCAGCATCAACTAGTGTTGAGTGGTCTGCAATTATCCAGAAGTACGAGAGAAAATTGCGGGAAAATATTGTTAATAGTTTTCGTTATGGTTCTTATTATGTCGAAAAAGATGTGCATGGGTGTTTTTCTTCTTGATTTATGTCCCCCGGAGCGGGTATAACCGCCGCCATCATGAATTATGATCATGTCCGCAATACACAAATGTCATTAAATCTCTTTTTGATGCTCTCAAAATATTACTCGCATTCTTACCCCATCTATTTGGCAATTTTGGTACATTTAACAAAACATGCCTCCTACCGGCGGCCATCTTGGAGACTTAAATGTTTAAGCCCACTTCAGGAAGGCAGAACTTTATTTTATTTAGTCCTGGATAAAAATTCCTATCTAAAGACCAAAAAAAAAGTAACGCCTCATGTCTAAATACCCCCATAAGTTACAAAGCATTGGTCTATGCACAAAAACATAAACATATCAAGTCTGTTGGTTCTGCACAATTTTGGACACCGTTCTTGACTCCATTGTGATCAATATCGCCTAAACAATGTCCATTTTACGAAAATGTGTCACATTTTCAAAGTTGCAACTGAAGACATTATTACAAGGTTACAATACACAACCATGCATTAAGTGACACACACGTCACGGGAAGAATGCGGTCTTTCACTGAATGGCAATCAATAGGCTATACCTTTTTATTGCAACTTTTTTAAAAAGGGTAGATTTTCATTATAATTAGTATGGTGGCAATTATGAAGCGCAATGGCAAACGAGGGTATCAAAATTTAGAAACGGAGAAAACAAACTATTGATAAAAATTTAATGTTTTTGGTGGCAACGACCAATGGTTTAACCTATGGGGGTATTTTAGACATACCTGCGTTACTTTTTTGGGGTCTTTAAAATGAAAATACAATATCAGTTTTTCATAAAACAATGGGGGTCTTTTGAAATGGGCAGTTGCGCTAATTGCAACTTTCGGACGGAAACATACCTAATCTAGTCAGGTGACATCCCCTTCAAGATGGAAAATAGTGGTGAAAATGAATCACCAGGTGGGTGCAACAAACTCAAATTTAGGACCGTACGAACTGACTCATGGGCTATAGACGTCAAAGGGGAGTGGAAGCTTTTTGAGAAAAAAAACTTGGCCCATGCCGCGTGACATAAAATAGCCAAGTAGTGACATAAAAACTCAGCACACTAATGAAAAAAACCAAAAAAAATAGTCCACTAGTGACACGGAAAAATACCCTACTAATTAAAGGGTGCACGAGAGATTTGAGGCACCCAAATATTGTGTCATAATAGTAATTTCATATAGAATTAGACACCAATTAGAATTCTTCCTTGGTATTTCGTTACAGAAATGTCTTAAAAAGTGAGAAAAAAGGCAATTTTGATTTTGCTTTGTCTGTGTATTTAAGTGCAAAACATATGCTGGAATTTCGTGATTTGCTCCTAATACAAAATTAGAAATTTCACATTTTTGTACCAAAGAACCACCAGAATACCTGGAATTCCGACTTAAAGGTGCAACGAGAGATTTTTTGATGCACCAAATAATGTGTCATAATAGTAATTTCATATAGATTAGACACTCAATAGATTTCTTCCCTTGTATTGGCAAACCAACTGTCTCAAAAGCGAGACCAAAAGGTGAGTTTTGATTTGCTTATATTTCAATAAAACATAGGCTGAATTTTTGTATTTGCTCCTTTTTTTTTTTTTAACAATTTAAACAATTTTTTGACCAAGAACATTTCCTACCTTAAATCCTTTCAGGTGGGGATATCTTTAATGGAAAGCTTCATTAGGTCAAAATCAGTCACTTTGCGATTTTTTTTCGGCCCACCTATATGAAATCTCTCGTTTGCACCTTTACGATTAATGCAATTAGCAACAGAAATGCTGTCTGTAGGTTTAAAGGGATTAAACCAGCGATAAAGAGAGAACCAAAAATGTGGAAATGCAATTTTTTTTTAAATGTATGAATCAGTGCTTTAGTGTGTACAATTATTAACATACCACCAAATAGTGAAAAAAATGAAGTTTTTGAGGAAATTTGTCATACCGCTCCTGCAAATAGAACATACCCATGGCATCTCAAAATCTACACTAAACAGCTGATTGTGGTTTACACTTGCCCATGGTACAAAATAAAAAAAGGATCAATAATGTTTGTGTTGAGGCCAACTGTATAGATCATGCTGTGCACAAATATTATGCCGTCCCTTATATCTGGGATATTCACAGGGAAAGGCTTGTTTGATTCAAGATCAGAATTTGATACGCACATATAGAAAATTACAGACTCAGATTAAAAGCAATACTGCCTGTCTTTAAAGGCTTTGCCAACAAGAGATTTAAAAATAACAGGGGTTCCTAAAAATGTGAAACATATGATTTTTTGCCCACCAATTGTAAAGCTTTCTATCAAAAATGTCCCCCATGCTGAAAAGGACTTTAAGCTGAAAAATATTTCTTTGGTACCAAAAATTGTGAAAATTTTAAAGTTACTTTGGAGCAATACTAAAATCAGCCTCGTTTTATATTGATATTAAACAAATGAAAACTTGCATTAGAAATATATGGGGGTCTTATCTATATGAAATCACTACATGACACAATTTTGGGCACTCAAAAATCTCCGTCGCCACCTTTAAACATGGATTTCAAGCCAACCACTTGCAGGTTATGTTCGCATATCCCATGACAGAGACTAACCAAAAATACAAAAAAATATGAATTTTGATGATTTTTTTTTTTTTCGATGTTTCGGATCAGCCAAATCTCTGCTTTCTCTTTTAAATCCAAATAACATTTTTAATTGGTATGATCATCATACACATGCACCTTTGTGCTTTTCTACAATATCTCTGATTGCGGGAATTCATTCATATATCACTATGAATAACCTATTCAAACAGGGGGGAAATAACTCTTTACAAATCTTACCGTCGGCCTTTAATTCTAGTTCAATTGATGGAAGGGATGTTGCTGACCCAGAGTGTCTGCCCAAGTTCTTATTTCAACCATGGCATGTGTTGTTCGCTGGCCATAATACAACCACATTGACAGTCCATCCCAAAGGATCTAGACAAGCTTTCATCTTCTATGGCCAGGACAATTGATAACATTTCAAGAGCTTTTCTAAGGGGAGCTTCAAATTACAACAAGCAATTGGAAAATTAGTGCTTTCTATGGTGTGGGCGACAATATTTTAGCCAAGGATAACAGCTAATAAGTTCCTTGGGGGTGTTTGAAATGCCCACATTAACAAGGCCCATGTTGAAACCTGTAAATAAGTCAACCATAAGTTAATTGAAACACAAGAAAACATAATGATTGTTTTTTCAGGGGCATAGCCAGGATGGTGTTGAGCAGGGGGCACAGATTTGTGAAAGTACCGACACGTGTATTGCTACGCTCGACGGGTGACCCCATTTTTTTAACGTCGCCTCCAAATTGCCCTGCAGGACAGGGGGGTGTGAGAAAAAAAATCGCCACTGCAAAGATACTAATAGGGGTATTGTATTGGTTTTTTTCTCGCAATTAAGCAGTTATTAGCTAACCAATTTTTATGAAGCTCTATTCATGCACCACGTAGCTAAAAAAAAAAAAAAGCTTACCGCTTTTTAGGGAACGAATGTACCGACTAACCGTTATGCCTACGACAAACAACATCTCGCGTTGGGGGGGCATGGGCCCCCCGGTTGCCACCCTCTGGCTACGCCACTGTGTTTTCAAATCTTAACTTGAAACCTTAATCCAACCACCTGATGTAGGTGACACCTGATCCCAGTTGTCTTCTTATTGTCAAGCACATTGTATGAATGTTTTCTGGCCATAATACAACCACATGTCCACCCCCAAAGGACTTAGTCAAGCTTTATCTTCTATGGCCATGACATTGAATAACCTCTCAAAAAGCTTTTCGAAGGAGACTTAAATTTACAACAAGCAATGCAAATATAGTGCTTTCCCAGTGGGGACAGTATTTTGCCAATATAACAAGCCAGTGAGTGCATCGGAGGTGGTTGAAATTGTCTCAGTTTACCCAATTACATTCATATGAGATGTTTTAAATAACCCAGGGGGTTAGGACTACCAACATAACATCAACAGTGAATTCAAAACAGCATCAACTTCCGGTGCTAGTCTGTTTTTCAAAGACTTTAACGGTAGGAGGGCGCCCTTACGCATATCGAACGGTTACAACCAGACTTGACTAGACTAGGCCTTGTCACGAATCTGTTAAATCTAAATTACCGTTATGGAAATTATACTATTTGCAAGCGGGTTAATCCACTAACCCTGACGGATTTTGAAGTCCATATTTTTTCCCCTAAATTACATGATATTTACTAAGATCTTTTGAACAAATGTTTAGAGAGATTTTTGTAATGTCACTGTGACGGAGACTGCCATAGTAACTGCACGAGCCAATTCCCCCCAATTACCGTGTTGGAAAGATCCCCAATGAATGCCCAAATCGCGCCGGATCTTGTCGTACGGCGCCCCCTGTATAACCAATCACATCAACCCTAGATTAATTGAAACCCAAGAAAATGACCTTTTCAAATCTTACAGTGAACCTTTAAAGAGACACTGGCAAGATTTGAAAAATAGTGCACCCTCTTAACACTCTAAATGAAGGACGCGTAAATCTATACATGAACCGTAATGTTGGTTTCAATTTAACAGGGCATGAACGTGTGGTGTTATGCATTAAGAACACTCATTGTTTGACAGAACGTTCAACTGGTTAAGCAGGTGTTCAAATGTGTTCCAGTTCTGAACATCGCATTTAAAATAGGTGCTGACATCTCTTTAACATCATGTGTTCAAACAGAGGACCTTTAGCGTTCAAGTGATGAACACCTTCGTGTCGCGACCATAAATCAGTTGTCGATAGTTGCTAATTATTAACAAGTTTTGGAATGAAAAGGTTAGATGCTGTATACCAGGCCTATAAGTATTTGGGGTACAGAATTACACGTTTGTATGAAGCGCGCTGATTGAACCCCATTTTCTTGCTGGCACAACCATGTCAGTCGGGCCTGGCTCCCTTAGCCCTAGCCTAGCTACGTTAGGCCTAGCCCTATACCCTGTGAGCAGAAATGTCGATTAAAAGCCGACAATAAATATCA
>JAMKCH010042172.1:0-14718 GCA_023653785.1 Ophioderma brevispina
CCCAAGTAATTTCGGGCCATTTTCATATCTGCGAGATAGTGTAGGACCTACAGTTTTTCTAAAAAATAACAAAATTAGCTGTAGTACGATAGTTGCCACTTCAACCCCAAAAGCAGGCTCAATCTGCAGGCCTATATTAACTGTTTAACCCTGGGTTAAACAGGGTTTAACCCACGACCATGGGTTAAATTCTGTTATTCTCTATGGATATTTTAACCCAAGGTTAAAATTAACACTGGGTTAAAGTTTAACCCCTTTTGTGAACTACCGGCCATTATGGCCTCGTCGCTGCATTTGATTCATGTCATTAATATTCTGTACATTTTATTCATTAAAGATGCAACTATTTATTTCTTAAATATCTGTAAAATAATAGTCATCATGAAATGTACTGACGGAATGAAAATGCTAATAAAAACTTAGTTGAATTTGAATTTTGTTTTATTCCACAATTAGAGTGGGCATATTTTTCCGGCATTTCAAATATATTAGAGTGTAACTTACCTGTACTAGAATGCCAGTGCCAACTACCAGCGAGGAAGTCAAAGACAAATATGGCCAGCAAAGAACAACGAAAACTGTTGGAAGAGAATCAAACAAAATACTTTCATACTAATTCAAAATAAGGTGGCGCATTATATCACCAAGATATTGCAATCATATCATTAGAGATGTACTGACCTGAATGCAAATGCTAATAAAAACTTATCTGAAAATATTGGAAATATCTTCCGGCTTGTCTAGTGGGTAACCAGACTTAGCAAAGGGGGTTGGAAGGGGCGTGCCAATGGAGTTTTTTTTGAGGGGGCAATTGGGGTCCTTCTCCATAGGCATTGTACAAAAAGTCAGTTCATGTGGGGGTGAAGGGGGGCAGGGCAAGGGTTCTGTTGGGGGGGATTGCGCCCCCCTGCCCCCTGTTACGCCATGTGGCTGTGACAGACATTTCATATAGCTGCGTCATATACGAGATCTCCGAACAGGTAGATGTTGATCAGTACAATGGATAGTGCTACAAATCTTGGAAAAAGTTATTCGACACTGTAGCGCACCAAGACCGCCACCCATGTCAGAATTATTTCACAGACTGTAACGCAGAAGTTTGGATTTGGAAGTAAAAAGAAATGCACGCAAGTTACCCCTTCTCCTCTCCCCCTAATCATCTTGTAGACTGGCTAACTGGGAACATATGGAAATATCGGAATCGGAATAAATGCAGTTGGTGGATGTGGTGCAGAAGACTGAATATTATCACACAGATGGTTACGTTTTTCAACAATTGCATGGGGGCATTTTAGCTGTCCGTCACTGTTTAGCTGTTTACAGATTTTTTTCCTTGATAGTAGTTTTATCAAATATTGCTTTTATGTACTTTGCTATTATTTGTGCATTATTTTTGCAATCATGTACACAGGTTAAGAAAGAACATTAAAGGCCACCAGGCAAGCTAGGTTACACCATTACACAATTACACCAGCAGGCAAGTATTTAAAAACACTATTGCACAATACCAATCTAAACAGCTTGGGGACAAGGAGAAAGTTTTTTTGAAATGTAAGCAATTTCATTGGCTGATGCCTGGGTTCAATTCGACATTGAACCCAGTTAGTACGCGCTGCGTATTGACGTTAATTTTTAGGTTTTTATGTTAAATGCTCTCGCTTATACCGCGTTTTGCTACGTTCCGCGGCGCGCCTGCCAACGTTGCGTCTCGTTGCTTATGATCGTTTGCGTCAACGGTTGTTTCGATGTTGTCACTGGTGGTGGCAGTCTTTCTTGTTGTATTAAGCCGTAAAGTATCGCAAAATTGGGTTAAAAGATTACTTACATTTTACAGCCGTTTAAGAACGGAATAAAGATTTGGGAACCGGTACTCTCCCTACGACGAATTGAATCCTGGCGACACCATTATTTTTGCGTGGAGAACTCGGCCTCTGGCCTTGTTCTTCACTTAAAATAATGGATCGCCTTGGTTTCAATTCGTCGTAAAGAGAGTACCGGTTCCCAAAATCATACCTTTATTCTAGCTAAATAGAATTAGGAGAAATTCTAGATATTAGAAATAAGCATTTAGAACATTGAGAATAGTGGAGAACTTGCTGGAATAATCCACAAGTGTAGCAAAGTCTCTATTTATAGGGATGATGTTAATCTGTGAGAAATCCCATTGGCTAGTATTACAGTAAATAGATGTATGGATAATATTACAGTGCCAGGTTTAATTATAGTAATGATGTAATACTAGGGGTCTCTGAGGATTTCTAGAAGCTTCTAAAAGGAAGAGTATAGACCGTATTCAATAGCCAGCCATGTTGGTGGACAAGATAGACGCATTCCAGTACTACAATACATTCACCTGTCAATGATCCCTGTCCAATCGCTAAACATGGATCGATTGACAGCTTAATGTATTGTAGTCTTGGAAGGTATGCATCTTGTCCACCAACATGTCTGGTGGTGACGACAATTGAATACGGTCTATATAAGTGGATTTTTAGAGTGATCTGGGTCTTTGCTTGAGGAAAATGTTCATTCATAGCCCTAGAGTTTGCATTGGACCCAATGAGATGGCCAAGATTGGCTGATATTTGTTTTATAAATTCTGCCCTTTGAAGTAATTTAATTTGAAGATGCGATTTGGTCATTTTGTGACCACCATGTCAGACTGACATATCTGACACGGCCATTCGGGTTTTATAATTCCGTTTAGCTCTGTTATTGGAGCTAAAGTGGAATTTATCCCGTTTAGAATTTAGACATGAACGTACACAGTAATCGATGTTGTTATACATATCTATCTGGTGGCGTTATGCTTTATCGCTTTGAAATAGGCCTATCTTGCAACCCATTTTTTACTCACAACGTCGATAAAACAACAAACGGACCAATATATGATAAAAATATGAATAGTACATGATTTTACCGATTCGGCTAGGTGTAAACAAACCTCCCATTCAAAGTGTGTATTGTCACTTCTCGACTCTCGGAGTCAACGGATTCAGCCAGTAATGGCCCGTTATTGTGTGTGTGGGTGGGGGGGGGTAGGACATGCCATCCTACAGCATCACATCCTTGCGACCCCGGAGCACGTCTATTTCCAAGAGACATACGCCTTTACGCGTATCGGACGAAGGCAGACCTGGACGAAGACTCGACTACAGGTGAAGAGCCCAGGTAAGATCAATACTTTTCAAAAATTTTCTTCAACAAAGTCAAATTCATCAAAAAAATGAACGTGCGTCCAATATCGGGAATTCCGGAAAACAACACGAATCTTTAGAAAGGGATTGCATATTTGGAATCAATTGCTAGCTATTTTTTGTATTCGGGTCACAACCATTCCAGCTACCCGGTATCGCGGTTTACACCTCGGTCTGCATGGCTGCCCGCTTGTGGGGATTCGTAAAAATAGGCTTCCATTTTACCCGAAAAGCTTCGAAAAATCATAGCCCTTGTAACGCTGCCGGCAGAACATAAATTGTACGTTATTTGTTTGGCTAGCAACATCAGGCTAGATTCACACCTGGTATCCATAATTTTGGCATCGCCCCGTAGAACTCCCCTTGCCTTCCTGTTGACCTTGCATGCACTTTGAGGTTATACAATATGTTACAACATGTTTGTATAAAGGAACATGAAAATGTCTTGAACAGTGGCCAGATGCAGGCTGGCGCGCAAATTTTCCCCGAATCTCGATTAGGAACTCCCCCGCGCGGAATGATATATTGACTAGTCTCCTTTTTGTCTCTGTTCAACAATAAATGGGACCCGTCTTTTCGGTGTTTAGATTAAAGTGTACGTCGTTGAATAGACTAAAATTAATATTATCGCACCATGCCCTTACTGCATTTATTACTGGAGCCAATTCGGCTGTGTCAGATCTGATATGTCAGATCTGACATATCTGACACGGCCTATTAGGGTTTTATTATTCCGTTTAGCTCTGTTTTATTGAGCTAAATGGGAATTTATCCCGTTTAGAATTTAGACATGGACGGTACACGGTATCGCTGTTTTATACATAATCTATCAGGTGGTCCGTTTTGTTATGACGCTTGAAATAGGCATATCTTGCACCATTTTTTACTCACAACGGCGATAAACAATACGGACCAATCATGATGAAAATATGAATAGTACATGATTTACAGATTCGGGACTAAGGGTGTAAACAAACCTCCATTCAAAGTGTGTATTGTCACTTCTCGACTATCGGGAGGCAACGGATTCAGCAGTATGGCCAGTATATATGTGGTTGGGTGTGGGGGGGTAGGACATGCCATCTAACAGCATCAACAATCCGGGCGCCCGAGAGCAAGTCTATGGATTCGTCAGAAGACCACCGGATATCGTTCGTACTGACGCGTATCGGACTAATGTTAAGGACAGAAGCTTCGCCGACGAAGACACCACGACCCCCATACAGCCGTGCAGCAAAGCCCAAGGTGAAGTCAAACCATCTATTTTCACTCTGGATTTTACCGTGTCGTCCAAATATTCGGGAATTCCGGTAAAAACAACAACGAATCATTCTACAGGAACAGGACGTGGCCATAGTTGAATCATTGATAGCTATTGTGTGTGGTTATTCGGGCACAAAACATTTCCAGCTACCCTGGTGATCTGCGGTTACCCGGGTCTGCATGGCTGCCGCTTGTGAGGGATTCGTAAAAATAGGTCCATTTTACCTCGGAAAAGCTTGAAAAATCATAGCCCTTGTACTCTGCCGGCAGAACGAAATTGTACGGTTATTTGTTTGGCGAGCAACATCAGGCTAGCTTCGCCTGGTTCCATAATTTTGCCTCGCAACTAGAACCTTGACCTACAGGGTGAACATTGCATGACTTGCGGAGGTATACAATATGTGTGTACACAGTCAGGTATAAAGGAAAACATGAAAATGTCTTGATTGAAAAGTGCAGATGCAGGCTGGACGCAATTTTCCCGGAATTCTCGATTAGGAACTCCTGCGCGAATGATATTGACTTAGTCTCCTTTTGTGCTCTGTTCAAACAATAAATGGGACACCGTCATTTCAAGGTGTTTAAGGATTTAAGTGTACGTCGTTGATAGAGACTTACAATTAATAGTTATCGCCCCTCCCTTACCTGCATTTATAACTGTTGGGTTGAGTCCCAATTGCTGTTGTCAGATCTGATATGTCAGAGCTGACATGGGGGTCACAAAATTACCAAACCGTTGAAGATGTCAAGTGTGGACTTACTTTGATGTCAATGAGGGAACTTCTGGGATACACTGCCTTTACCACTCGAGAATATAATTCATGACCACAAGGCAGGTATGTGGCATGTGTTCATCAACACCCACAATTAAGCTAAAAATCAGCTTCAACTTTGCAGTCGCAAAGTAATGCTATAACCTCTTTTGATTAACTTGGGCTGTTGGCTGTTGAACGAGGTTGGCATGGAACAATCTATCCCCACCTCCATGATAACTTTTAAAGGAAGGCCTGACCAAGATTTCCGATGAGGGCGCACTCAATTTTCAAACAAATCCGAGTTTTTTGCAATGTAAATAAGCTTGTCCTGTACTAATCATTGTGTAATAATAACTACTCAAATCGAATTCCTTCCTATAGAAAATCACAACTTTGTTGATAAAATTCCGGATCCGAAATTTTTGCTATACCCGTATCCTATGGCACTGTTATAACTGTGCATTAATGTTTACTACCATGAAACGAAAAATCCGATTCAGCTCTAACTGTGGAATTGACTTGTAGGTGACTATCTTTAGTTCTCTAGATGACTATTTTTAATTTCTACTCCAATAATTATTTTCGAAATCTCTGAGTCAGCCTTTAACAACACACCCTCTAAACAACCTAATATTGTATAATTGTCACTGCTACCAATTTAAACTTACCGCGCCTAGTAAACACTTGTTCTCATATTTGGCGCCACAGCATCCTAGAATTCCCACACACTTCAACAGCTAGTCCAGCAAGGAATGAGAAGTACCGGCAACCGGGTTAAGATATTGTTGCCGCATTAACACAGCAATGTGTTGACTACAGGGATACCACAATAAAAAGGCCCAATCTATTGCCATTATCCACAAAACTGGAGTATAAAACAAACAACAAACCAGTGTTCGCTAATTCTGTACACATTTTTAATTTTGCGGGTACTTTTTTTGCGAAAATTTGCAATTGGTGACTTTTCGCGGTATTAACTTTCGCGAATTGCAATTTTTGTGATGATGCTGATGTACCTGGGCAATATTTTCGCGAGGATTTCATTTCGCGAATTCTTGTTACTCGCGAAATTCGTTAAATTGACATGTTTTACAGTACATGAAAGGAGGCTAAAGTTTGTGAGAGTCTGGCAAGTGGGGGGGGGCAGGGGAAATACAAGTGGGGGTCAGAGAAATACAGTGGGAGTATGGGAATATATGGATTAAGCAGGGGGAACTGGTACTTTGTTGGGTAACCACCCAAGGTATCGATACTTGCAATATGGGTACGAATTCCTCTGTCTTGTCAGTCTAACATTTGGTATCAAATATGACTTTCATGTATCGGATCCGGTATCAAATTACTGTACTAGAATGTGTTATAGTGCTTTTGTCTTCCTCGAGTCAGTGGTGTTATGCAGTTGTCACAGCATTAAATCGTTGGCGTTAATTAAAAGCGCTAGCTTACGCACGCGCCGCGTTAAAGGTGGTACGGAAGTGCACATGCAAACTCCATCAGACGCGTTGATGTCACTGACTCGATGAAGATAAACGGACTATAGAATGATTATTTGGGTGTGTTGTGATATGCTATGTCAATTCCCCATTGCATAAATACCACACATTTTAATCTATGGATATTTTAACTCTTAATGCTAAATCAAGCATTTAGTTGCCGGCCCCACCTGATTGTGTACAGCAATACGGTATAGCGCCCACTGTCAGATCTGGTCAGCGGCCAATTGAGAGCAGTATTTTGAGATAAACAGACTTGGCCACTCACTGGCATGTTTGCTTTGAAATAGAAATGAGGCGAGCAATTTGATTTAAGGATTGCGTATAATTATTCATTGAAGTGATTTTGAACTCCATTTTGATTCTATGATTCATCGAGGGCAGATCACTTCGAATCATTTGTGTTGAATTAATTATCTCTAAGCTTGACTCACAATGGAATAATAGACTAAATTACTTTTAACTTAAATCATTAGAAGGATACCCTAATATGCTGTGTGTCAACGAGTTTTTCATTCTATCAAGTCTCCTACTTTCTGTCAGGAAATCCTTTTATTTTTATCCGCTCAGAATCGTAAGCATCTCAACAGGGTGTTTTCATTGCACTCAAAACTGTGTAAATGGTCCACAAAATGGCTCAAATAGAGAAAGTCCCAGGTTAAAATCCCCCTGGTAAAATCGCTGAGACCTGAGTTTCAGATAAGATATCCATTTGAACAGGTTTCACACCACTAACGCACACTCCATGTTTCCCAAATAACAGCCACACAAAAGGAAGGTCATAGTGAGCATGTAGGGTTATAAATGAGAATCATATTCTTAACTTTTTTTGGGGGGGGAGAAGGTTTGAAGATGTTTTTCTATATTTTGAAGGGTGCTGAATCAGAACTTTTGGTGAACTTTGTAAAATATGGGGTAATTTCACTATTTTTGTTCCAAAGAAACATTTCTCAGCTTAATTCTTTCAGATGGGGTTATTTTTGATGGAAAGCTTTACATCAGGGCAAAAATCAGTACTTTCAATTTTTTAGGGACACCTGATATGTGATATCTCTCGTTGCACTTTTAACTAAAGGTCAGAACCGAGACAAGCTATAATCCTCATAATGAGACAAATACATTGGTGCACATTAAAACACAATTTGACTTGATTTCAAATTTACTCCTGTACTAATTTTACCCCTTTATTTCACAAAGTTCCCCACATTTTGCAGAGGTTGGACCCAAAAATTCTGATTCAGCACCCTTGAAATTATAGAAAAACATCTTCAAACATTCTTCCCCAAACTTCAAGAATAAGATTCTCATTTATAACCCTACTATGCTCACCATGTCCTAATTCCTCATGTGTGGCTCTTATTTGGGAAACATGGAGTTTGTGCATCAGTTTGTGATTCAGCAGCCTTCAAACTATATAGAAAACATCTTCAAACCTTCTTCCCCAACACAGCTGTTTGAAAGTCTCTTTTATTATGACAAAACCAGAACAAAACATAAGATGTCAACGGCGACACACTTTTAACAACTAATTTGGATTATTTATATCATTGACTTCATCCTGTGTAAATTTTGCGAAATTTCATTGCGGGCAAATATGATTTTTCTTAAAAATCTAGTTTAACACGTCTCTCTAAGGGGAATTGACATATCGAGGGCGCTATAACATACAAATTCTGACCTTTGTAGGCCTATATGGCAAGATTCCCGCAATGGATTTTTCTTATTTTTACAGAGATAATAGCTCTTGCATGTCCCTACTTCAATTGTCAAAATTGTTTCGCTACTGCTTACGATTGCTCCAAAAATTAAAGGGACAATTAGCATGGGATCAAACAGCTGTGCCAAACTTCGAGAAGCGGATTCCATTTATAAACCTACTAGCAAAGTACTTGATTGACACGCGCATAGAATTATGCGCCTGCATCCACGGTACTTCAGGCAAAACTCTCTCTCTTTTGAATTTAGAAATGAATGGCCTTAACCCACGCTTAGAATTGCACAAATTAAAGCAATAACAGCACGTTTTTGAAGGACACCCCCAATTTTCCAAAAATTGTGAGATTTTAGGACAGTTGCATTGGTAATTGGCTAGTAAACAATACCTGTGAATGGTAAAGCTTGAACTTGTCTATGTATCGCAAAAGAAGGAATTTTGTAATTAGGATAATTAACATCGTATCCTGATAATAATTCAGTGGCTGCTGGAAATCCTTCCAATATGAAATCGCCAGGAAAGAGCACTATGTATGTGTCTACGCTCACCCATTTGCTGTTCAGTTGGTTTAGGCAAGTCAAGTTAGAGGCAATTTTCGTGACGTGGCACTATTTCACGATGGACGGACAGAAATTTGGTGTTTACAGCTCCGCCGTTAAACTATCTCGATTTTAGTTACAAAATCAATGCTTTTAGGACAAATACGCACGTTTTAGCATTACCCATTCAAAGGTATGTTTACTAGACGATTACCAACAGCGGTGCTCAAATTTTGGAAATTGGGGACCCTTTTAAAAAGACAGTGCAGTTATCGCTTTTAAATTTATGAGACTTCAAATTACATTTGTGTCAATCAAAAGAGGAAGCGGGGTCATGGCCAATGCTCCAATACAGGGTAAATTTCAGTTACACAAACTTCATGGACAAAACGCCATAGACGGGAGGGCGTATTCTTCTCAAGGTGGATTGGCTTAATGTAGTTATTTGAAACTATGGACATCATCGACGACAAAAAAAAACTGAAGTATTGAAACAGTGTGTCGCCAGTTGGTTTTGGATAGGGATCCATTTGAACAAATTTGGCAATCAGATTAGGTAGCATTTATCCAGTTATTTTGTTCACACAGGTTACTCTGGGAACCTTTTACAACCCAGGCTCATGTACAGGTTAACCCCTGGGATAGCATTGCCTCGGGTATAAGTCCAGAGCTTGTTGTAATTCAGCAGGGGAGGGCAAAGGGGGGGGGTGGCAGGGGTGTGGCTGCCCCCAAGATTTTCAAAAATTCAGAAAAAAAAAATAGGGTTTTTTTTAAGCAATAAATTGCATTATTAAAATGGGTTTTTGTTACCTATACGAGTCAATTGTGTAATTTTTCGCCCTCCCGGTTTAACCCTGGGAGCGCCCTGATATACTGTAGTGAATGAAATCATTGTGAGGACTTTGTCTGAATTAGACTTTAGATACAATGTTCCTTTGTGCAGTCAATCTTCACGTTGCTTTAGTTTTTCACCTTTATTTACCAAATCAAAACTATTTAATTAAAACTAAGAACTTCCTGAAGGCAGTGATGAAAATCTACATGTAAGAATGTCTACACAACCACGTACCAAAAACAGAGCATTGAAAGCATAGAGTAGTTAGCGTCTACAACACCTCCCAGCACAGTTGAAACCCTCCATCTTGGCCATGTCAGGTACACCAAGTAAGCCCGCTGACTCAGTTTCCTGTGAAGATTGTCTTAACGAGCAGCCTTAGCCTAGCTAGGCAGGAGTCGCAAGCCTGTGGAAAGCCAAACAGAATGAATTGTGGGAACATTAAGGTGTGTGCACAAATACTTGTTCAGGGCCGATGTACTTGTGTTATTTTTTCAGGGGCAAACCCATTAATTAATGATTTAAGGTCCACATTCAACGATCACATCCCTGATCATTTTCAGTCAAAAAGAACCGTGGAACATTAAGGAGCACTGTTTAGAAACATTTTTAAGGTGCTTGTTCCGATGCGTCTTTGGGCCCCCCCCCCCCCCCGATTGACCCTGACAGTAGTACAATTTTGAAATCAATGAAAGGTCGTATTTGTCCTCATTGTCGTCCCGAAATTTTAGGTTTTCAAATCCCATTTCTTTCCAAGATACCGATAAAAAATACATCAGTCCTCGGCGGCTTTGTCGCCTGCCGTCGCGTTAGTGAATGATAGCCTAACACCTTTGACCCTGATATGTGACCTTGGACCCCTTCAATAACCAAATGATGGTTTGCATGTAACTCCATAAACCAAGTTGGTTCCAATCTTTCAACTTGACCTCACATGACCGTTGACCTTGGTAATGTACCTTTGACCTCATCAGCAAATGGTGGATCCATGTTTGACCTTGGTGATTCAAGTTTGGTTCCAATTAACATGCAACTTTCAATGAGGTCAATTTACCTTTTCAGCCTTTCATTTCTTTCCTTCTCAATATACAGATAAAAATACATCAGTCTCGACTGCTTGTGTCGCCTGCGTCGCGGTTAGTGAATGATAGGCTAACACGAACCTTTGCCTTGATATGTGACCTTGTACCTCAAGACAAATGATGGTTTGCACTTTAACTCCATAAACCCAGTTATGTTCCATCTTACAACTTGACTCACATGACCTTTGACCTGGTTCATGTTACCTTTGACCTTCTTGGCATTTGACCTTTGACCTCACAAAATCGGGGATGCCATGTTGCACCTGTGGATCCAAGTTTGGTTTAATTCCATCTAAGTATGGGGATATTACATGCAAATGTAACCCTTTTTCACAACAACATTCACAACCTCAACAACAACAACAAACAAAAGTTCACATACTACAGTGACAAAGTTGATCCCGAGGTTGTCTTCACTGCCTCGTGGCAGGCGACAAAAAAACTGAAGCATTTTTTAATGGTTACCTCAATAACACAGAGTGAATAGGGTGTTGCCTATGCATTAATATCACATCTAGCAGCAAAACCGCAATGTTGTTTCCCATGATACTTTATGTCAGTGTGGTACAGGTGCCAGGCTCTCAATTTAGTAAGAACACTACAAACCAAATCGGAATCAGCACCTTTAAAAAAGGTTCGCATGCACAATAATTCAGAGGCGTATTTTTTCCGACTCCCCCCGTTAAACCCCTAATGATTTTTCTAGGGCCCCATTCCTCATTCCTAACTTACCTTTGAAGAATTTAAAAAACCAAAAAAATTAACTACCAGGAAACAAGGACGTAACTTTAACGTAAAGGACATTTGTTCATTTTTAATTGTAGTTGTTTAGTTTACACTTATTTTAGTTTTCAAGATCTATGCATAAGACCACATTTCTTGCATTTTTAACAGACATTTATTATTGCAAATCTACACCCAAGTGGTTTCCATGCTTTATCACTCTATTATGTTTTAAAATCATACCAATCCTGTTTAGATTCTAAATGGTTGGCAGATAATTCAAATTTGCCTAACCATACTGAAATTAATAAATATATTTCATGACACATTACAGGAATATGGGGAAGCGGTGTGTGGGTGTACACTGTATATTCCATCATAAGTTGTGCCAATAATGTCCTATTAAATTTGATATTTAAATAATTGTTTAACCAAAGCAAATATTGTGAATACTGGGAAAAAATATTTTGTGTAGCGCAGTGGTTCTATAGTCAGCCACAAAATTTAAACTCAGAATGCTGCCAGTCTAATCCATGGCAGATGTTGAACTGTTGATTTGGTTGCTCTATGGTGAATCTAAGACATTTTTATATGCAAAGATATTTTATTTTGAATTTCAATCAATACATTTGAAACTATTTACCCGAAGAGCCGGCTCTTTGGCCCATCTCACCGCCGGGAAGGGAGGGGGGAGGCAGCAATGTTCACTCATCCATATTGAAGGAGTGAAATCCTCTTGAACCCACATTTCACTCTTTGAAAAAAATTGTTGAGGTGCAGAAGTCACTCGTCAAATTCCCTCAGTTTCTGTTTCTCACAGTAATCAGCACCAGAGGGGTGTTTTGAATCAATCCCATGATGCATAGCAAGGTGCTAACCTACTGTAACTAAACACACATCAGTACTTAGGGATAAACTTGTTCTAAAAGTTCAGGAACTGCAGAAATTTCATAATCTGCAAAATTCCTTAAGTACTAACGTTTTATGCTAAAATGAGTGTTAAAGTCAGATTTTATTGTTAAGAAGGGATTTTTTATTGAATCACATGACCCTATTGAGGTGAATTTCCCAAAACTGTGCATTGTGGGATTTGACTCAATACACCCTTGCAGTAAGTAACTCTTAGTACAGATTTCACTCTTCAGATTTTCAATTTCACTCTGAGAATTAGCTCCAAGAGTGAAATCCTCTTTGAGTTAAAAAATTTGAGTGAAATTACTGGGGAGGATTCCGCCCCCTAGTATCTCGAAACGAATTGATAACTATCATAATGTCTGGTACCAATGTAGCTATGACCCTCCCGAGTCCCAAACATGCCTTGTATGACGTCACAGTGCCGTCAAACATGAACGTAAAGCAAAATGCAAAAAATCTAAAAAAATCAACAAAATTCATGGTTTTTCGCCCATTTTTTTTTCAAGCAAAAGTTTGATTTCTTGGCCATGAATGTGGTGTCAAAGTATGCGCACACATTCTCCTTAGACAAAATAAATGTAATCAAATAAGATCATACCATAGTGTAACTGTATCCTTAGCACAAAAACTGGTTTCTGCTGTTCCCGTGTAATTTCAATGGGAAATAGGTTTTCTTCGCACGCAGTGCGTGATTTATGTAACTCCGCAAGGTTTCAAAAGATTAGATACGAAAAAACGTCGAGACCACTTACAGTCAAAGGTGGAAGTAATTCCATCCCACAATGCACACCGTCGGGGAAATTTTTTTCCTCAGTTGAAGCCATGATCCCACACAATCCTATTCTAAACAGATAAAACCCGGACTTTGTACACTAAATTTCAACCTACAAAATGTGAGTACTTAAGGATTTTAGCGTGATCATGAAATGTCCGGTGGTTCTTAAACTTCTTGTACACTTTTTTTTTTTTCCTTAAGTACTTATATCTGCTTAATACCATCAACAGTTAGCATATTTTGCAACTTGATGGGAATTGGTTTTTTAACCACCATTACCATGGTTACTTGAATTGGTTATCAAATGTTATATAATGTATTAGCCATCAGAAACATGGAAAGATTAAGCTAAAAGATACATGCCAATATAGAATATATTTTGATTGGTTACTCAGTGTTATATTAATTATATGACCACATCAAGATCGTATTGGTCCTAATAAACGCCCCGGGGGCCGGTGCATTTTTTCAAAAGGAGGGGGCATTTATTACAGAGCCAAAATTGAAAGTCAAACATCCCGCAAAAATCACCTTACACACGCTTATTTTCCGCTGATTACCAATAATGCCAACGACGAGCAGGGACTCTGTTTTCGCACCTCCCGAGGTCAAAGTTCCATACTATAAACTATTACAACTGCACAACAGCAATTATGATAGGGATTACGACAGTCCCGGGCCATTAAATCATGTGATTTGGTTAGCCTACTCATTTTCTTGAATTGTGGTTAGTATCCAAAATCGTAGGGGGCGTTTTATTAGATCAGGGGCGTTTATTAGGAACAACATGGTACGTCTGGGATAGCCCCTCAGTTGGTCAGACCATTGTTCCCAATACTGATTAAACTGTCTTGCGAAAAACACAATCTTTTTAGTGTTTAGTCGTTTAATCAAGTCATCAGACAAGATGGTGAAAGCTTAAAGGTGGGTGATACATGACCACCCTAGTCCCCACACGTTAATCCATTAAATGGAAATTTAGCGCCCCAGAAATATTCCCTTTTTTATGAACAAAAATTTCTCACAAGTGTTGTAGACCACATTTATTATAGCCAGTTATACACATTTTGCTTTACTTCCAAACCAATGGGGGGCCGATTAAAGACAACTATCAGTGATTTTCCAGATGATAAAAAAGATTTCAATTTACAGGACTAGTTTAAAAGTGGAGGATACACTCATCTTATAATTCCCATAGGTTACTTTTCCCACTGAAAAATTAATAGAAAGGAATAAAACGGCAGTGTTCAAAGATATAATTTCTCCATTCAATTACGTGTTACCAAGTTTCCGTTCCGCCCGTAATGGCTAATATCCGATTTTGTCCTTATTAGGTTGCTGCTTCGGGACTATCTTTGGCAGGGTATATTAGGTACCTGCACTTGTTACGACAATGCAAAAAACTGATTTTTTATAATTTTTGCGGG